>PVJL010007052.1:0-83344 GCA_004026885.1 Lyroderma lyra | reverse complement strand
CACACACACACACACACACACACACAACGTGCCCACATGGCCACACACACACACACACACACACACACACCACGTCAGAACACCACCTGAGGGAAGAACTGGAATTGAAATTCTTTCTCCCACTAAAGGCAGGATATTAATAAGCTTCTCTGCAAGACAGTCTAATACACCCATCTCGATTCTACCCAAAACTTCACAGTCTCTAAAAACATTATTATTAATAGTAATAATCACGAACCTCTATTTCAGGCGTCCTTTGTGCCAGGCATCGAGCTATGCTTTTTATAAGCTCTGCTTCAAGGGACAGTCCAAGTGTCCTCACGGTCACCACCGCCCCATGAGGCAGGTTCCGTGGTCCTCATTTCATAGATAAAGAAAGTGAGACGCTTTCTCCCCATTCCCAGAGTCATAGCAGGGACACAGTCACCCAGAAAGCTCCACAAGACCTTCAGCTTTTATTTCAAAATGCTGAACAAGAAAACAGTCCGTTTCCTCGGAGACCCTCCCAGAAATTGATTATCAATACTTGGCCTCATTGGTATACTACTGATCAAACTTTAATAGAAGTAATAATCCTTTTATTTTTTTAAACGTGGATTTTTCAAAACTAAAACTGAACACAGCACCTTTAGTGGGATAGTGAGAGGCTACGACTATTGCTTTGGACTCCAGCGGAAATGCAAGACTTATGTTGTCTTGTACTTGATTTGTCTGTAATCCTTTCACAGCATAAAAGTGAGGATTCTTCGGTGGGTTTTGACTTCATTGTAGAATTTTGTACCTATGCCTGTGCCAGGTGTCAGGTTTTATTTTGCCATCCCTTGTGTGTCCTCAGATATTTGGTTGGCAGGCTCAAACTGCAGAGGTCATTTTAAACTGCATGACCCACGCGTTTTTGCTTAGCAATACTATAATCTAAAAAGGCAATACTGCCAATCTGACTGAAACAGATGCACATAAACAAATACTGAAACTCTTATGTGCTTTTATTTAGCCAATTTAACAAAAATTGCTTCCACATTTAAGCTGCCCACAGAAGCAAAATCTTTTTTTTTTAATTTTGAGAATTGGATATTGTAAAATAAAATAAACATTTTAAGAACTACTCATCAATTAATTGTAGTCTACTATGGAGTAATATTTTATCATTCTACTTTTCTCAGTTAGAAAACCAATTAATTTACCTTAAATCTCTTCACTTGCTAATTTGCTCCCTAAACAATTTAATCCATCTGAAATGTACTCTCGTATTTACTCAGAAATTATCTCCAAGACACAAAGTCCCAATAAAACTTCATTCAGAAGAGGCCCTTTGTGTGTTTATTGTGGAATTTAAAGTCCCAACTAAAGTAAAAGATTCATGTTAATTATTTGAATCTGGTCTTGGTTCATCTTTTTCAAGCCATGGGACACATGAACACAATAGTGTACATTTACGGAGTTTAAAAGTCTAGCAGAATTCAGAGAAAACAAAGGAGCAGGCAATAAAGAGATAACCAAATAGAATGATTCCACATTTAAGTGTCGCCGCCAACCCTTAGGAATTCAAGAGCAGAATGGTCCAATCTTGGATGAATACAGTGTGGAAAATAAGCCAGAGTTCCAGTCACAAAGTAATAATGGTCGTGATACAAAAGTACAAGAGCCCGCGTGTGAGCAGTTTGAAAATGCCAGGGGCAGTTTTGCATTTGATCTTACCCCCCTGGGAAGTCACACGTCCCCTGAACATGGAAGAGGATGGTGGCTGCCAGAGATGTAGACTCTTTAATTTTCATTCGTGCAGTCTGTCTCCCCTTCGAGCATCCCAGGAGTTACACGTGAACCGGCTCCCAGTAAAGCTCAGCGCGCACTCACACTTCCCACAAATATTTGGGCACCGAGGGTCACACACACTCTGGCAGGCTCTGGGCAGACACAGGGAATACCGGGAGATTCAGAGGTATCTGATGAGAAACACAAAGGCAGATCGGCTCTCAATAATTGTCATCACACAGCACGATCATGTTCGCTGCAATGCGGGGAGGACAGAGACAGTAGTTAACTCCGCCTTGGAACGAGAGGTGACATCATGGAAGAAACAACCGAGTTCCACGAGGAGGGGGATGCACTGAAGGGGGAATAAGGAATTATGGCCCTGGGTTGTCCCTTAAGCAAAGTGCAGAGGGGTCTCAATGGCCACAGGAAATGAGGCCTTTGTGTTCTCCTCCAGGGCAGACGCAGTGCCGAGAAATGGTGGTGACACGTAGATTTACAGATGTGAGAGGAGAGCGATGACTTAAATGACCTGGATTTGGATGACAGGGTTATGGACGGTGGGGTCAGCAGCGCAAGTCCGGATGAGGTTGAGCACAATGGCTTTCTCTGGCTTTCGGTGCGTACACGACCGTGGAGACACGCGGACTACGGGGGCGATTTTAGCTTGCTGGGGATCCAGGGGTCGTCGTCAGCCCTTACTCACTGTGCCTTCACTTCTTCAGCATCAACAAGCTATTGGGCATGGCTATCCCACGTGTGGATCTTTGTAGGAACTTTTTATAAGCTATAAGAAAAGAAGAAATGCAGAGAGACCCTGCACACAGGATGATAATGAAGTCTTTAAAGGTTGTAAAATCTCCATAAATTTAGTTTAAAAATTTTTGCTCTCATCTTCTCGCAAGCTTCTGTCAAGTTGTAAAATACCACAATCTGACACACTAATTCCACTTCTACTGCAGTATTCCGTGTTTACGGCAATATCATTATGATCATAAAACATTCAAAACAGCCAACATACAGAGTGAATGAGAAATGTTCAAATAAATTATGGCTGACCATCTGATCACATGGCATGGGAGCACTGAAAAATTATCTTACATTTAGAGACGGGAGAATGTGAAGAGACTAAAAGCGTACAAGCCTATATGGATTTTCGGTCCCACTTGGGCAACATCAAAAGAAAAACCAATATAGCCCCGTGGTCAAGCGTGATTCTCTCTAATCAACGCAATTACACTTTCTGTCATTTTCTGATTTTTCTGCAATTACCATTTATTCCCTTTATAACCAGAGAAACACTTTAAAATTTGAGTTAACTGCACAGCAATGAATTGCAGAGACGAAAGTTCATTTCCTGTTCCTTGCCGGTCCCCAGACCAGGTTCTGCCATCAGCATCGTTTACGGCATGGCATGTGCTATTGAGAGAAAGAGCTTCCTTTCCCCCTCACGTGCTCAGTAAACGCAGCATGTTAGTGAGACAGTGATGGCAATGAAGATGACATGGATGGCTGTCCACCCAACGTTCCTAGAGCCATAGGGAACCATTCCAATCAGAGCAATCCATGTGATTTCCAGGTATGAACCAAACTTAAACTTCTTTTGAATATTCCAAAATTTAATGGACTTAAACATGCTTGCAAAACTCAGGAGATGGCCTCAGCCTGGCGTAGGTCCCTGAGGGGTGGCCCGCAAGGACACGCCGAGACTGATATGACGAAGAAGAAGCCTTGACCGCAGAACTACACGGCGAATGGAGTGCCATGGAGGGGATTACCCCTCAGCTGGGGAGTGAGAAATGAGGGTATGATCCTGAAAGGATGAAAAAGAGGAGGCAGAGAGAGGAAGAAAACATGATCTGGTATCCAAAATAGCGATTACTGTGCACGGTGAGAAAAAAAACTCAGTATGGGAGGAAAAAAATTACAGAGCTGGACTCAGAAATGAGAATGACAGAAAGAGACACCAGGGGCCAGGGGACAATCTAGATCACCAGATGGAAGCGTGACCAAGGAGTGGAACTATTTTGTTTTGTTTTGATTTGTTTTCAGAAACCTACAGAAAGCAGATCATTAGCCATTTAAAATGCTCTGTCCAAACTCAAATTTACAGCCCTTGCCAACTTTTAATGGTCTTCCTCAAGCCAACCGTGATCAAAGTTGGCTTTTTCCTGGTCGCTAGAAGCCAGGACCAGGTTCAGGGAACAGCACGGAAGGCTGACAGCCTCCGGGCAGAAGAGGTGATCCCCAGATCGCCCCCAGAGACGAAGTCAGGCATCTGGCAGCCACAGCTGGCCTGCAGCGGGGCACCCAGACCCAGGAGCCACGTGCAGCTGGTTCCAGAACCTCCCAAGAAGGGCTGCAAAACGCAGCAGAGAGGAGCAACGGACCAGTGGGTCTCGGCCCGCAGACTGTGCCTGGGGAGCCGCCGCCGTGCCCCCCGAGAAGGGCCTCCTTGGCCAGCAGTTGGGCAAGGGTCCCTCCGTCCTAGGAAGAAATCTCATTCAAGACCTAAAGTCCGACTGAACGGGAGGCCTTGTTTTAAACGAAACACACATGCGTTATCTTCCTACACACACTTTTGTGTTCTACAACCTTTTCTCAAATACCAAGTGAGGATGATAAAAAAGCATCTGGATCTTTTTCAGGTACTTGAATCATTTTAGGAATCATAATTCGTGGTGATCGTCGTGTCACTCTACGCCAGGGTTGTCAAACGTCTGGCTTCCCCGGGCCACGCTGAAAGAAGCAGTGTCTTGAACCACACATAAAACACAGTCACACTAACGCTAGCTGATGAGCTGAACGGAAGGGTCCGGGCGTCATTTCGTCCCGTTTAAGAACGTTTACGGACTTGTGGTGCGCAGCGTCCAGAGCGTGCTGGGCCGCGTCCAGAGCGTGCTGGGCCGCGTGCGGTGGGGGTTGGGCCGGCTTGGTGTAGACAGTGCCTCCCACGTGCTCACCTCGCCTCCCGGGCTCTCGGCCTCCCACCAGCTTCCTCACCCCGACGCCAACCCAATGCACTCATCGTTGGCAGCGCTGAGACTCCGCACCCCCGCCCCCAGTCTCCATTTCCGGCACTTTCTTCCTGAGAGATTCTGTGGTCGCAGCACAGGACTGCTTCTCTCTTATCCACTGAGACCTACCCATTGGCCCACCTTAACTCTGTTCCTGACTCACATCCCTCTTGAGCACTTAGACTCTGAGCTTTGTCATCATAACCACTCCGTGGAGTCCCTCTCACCTTTCCTGCCCCGGCCTCACATTGTCCTCATCAGGTACAGGGGACACTGCGGGGTGCCATCCCACCAAACAGAGACACTTGTCCCCACGGCTGCCAGCATCATTGCTACTGAAGACTCACAGCTCAGTCGCCCCCTGGGAACAGCCTTTGGCAAGAAGGAGTTGCTCCATCCAAAGTTACACCCCATCTCCAAGGGCAGCCTGCCTCCACGATGGGGGTGCAGAAGCCCAGCGTCCTCACCTCGGTCCCAGACAACTCAGCGCCAGGCTCTGGGAGGGCAGCCCAGGTAGCAAATGCATCAAGTTCAGCGCCTTCCTCTGCTCCGTTGCTCCTTTGCAAAAGTGCTCCCCAATAGACCTCCTTCCAGAGAACCCAACCCAACACATCCAGACCCCTCATCAGCCTGGGTCTCAGAAACGCAAGGCACCCTCAAAGGGGTCTCCCAAGGGCTCACGAGGGGACGGTTTACAAAGTCGTGAGCAAGTTTGAGCAGAACAGTGAGGGCTGACGAAGTGTGCAGGGAAAAGGAACACGGGTGGTACAGAAGCAACGAGTGTTCTTTAGTTCTTTAGTTGTTGATTTTAAATGGAAGCCAATTGTATAAAAAAGTGCACCTTCATGACAGCCATGTTTCACCTAGTTTCCTACTCTGGCTCTACGAAAAGCCAATTAAATCCAAGAAATATTTATGAAGCCTTTACTACGTATAAGATAACATGCTACGCACAGCCTAACACCAAAATTGGGGCTAATAACAGGACAATGCAGACCTTTCGCGAATTATTTTAACTACACGATGCTGACTGATTTGAAAAATTAAATTTGCTGCATCAACACATTCTCCTGGAATCTAGTAAACAAAGCCATAAAAATGTAATCGGCACACCATTCTCCGTACAAGATTAAATCTAATCACAGGGGTAAAACTGTCTCGCAGGCATTTCCTTTAATCCACCAGCACATGTAGCTGTGTGAGACTTCCTAGAGGAGCGAGACCTCCTCTGTCCTCTGCCCCCTCCCATCAGACCCACCTTTGCTTATGTGTTACCTGTTCAACCCTTTTCTTCTTAATGTATAAATGAAGCTCCTCGCTAGGTTTATGTTAAACCTTTTACGACTTGGTCTTAGTCGAATGTTTGTATTTTTTAAAGAGCACTTTCTGCTTTCGTACAAGCTGTGGTATTTCTTGTGGCCGCTGGAGTGGCTTGCCGACATCCAGTATGTCAGTGTCATGAACTCCATCAGTACAAAGACTAAAGCCGCCATGCAGCGCCTAACGGGCGATGTCCGTTTCCGTAAACCCATCCCACAATGCTGTCATTCCCGATTCCTCTGTGAGAGGATGCTCGTTATCTGTTCGCCTTTCAGTTCAAGAGAATTTCTTGAGTGTTTGCCGTGTCCGTGACTGTGAGATACTGGGAACTTGAAGAACTGGACGCTGTGATGGGGGCATGAGGCAGAGACTTACTACTGAGGGGCGGTGACAGATCCTGCACTTCCAAGATGCTGAAGGCCACCAGCCGCCTCCTGCTTCTCGAAAGTACATCACTGAAACACACCCCGAGGACCACATTTTTCTCATATTCATCACTGGATTGCAAAAGGCACTGTTTTAAATCTGTGTCCTGAGGTAGACATGTTAGAAGAGGCCTACCAATCTTTGTTAACTGCAAAATAAACCGATATTCCCAACAGAGAGAGGGCCTGCGCTGGCATCGACGATTCCTGTCCCGATGGTGCGCAAGCACTCCGGCTTCCATGTTAAATTCAAGGTGGAGAAAGAAATTTGAAGTGAGATTCGAAGACCAAATGGGACAAGGCGAGTCATTAAAAACGCACATTTCATGCTCAGCTAGCACACAAGTCTCCGTAAGTTTCATGGGGTGGAAATCTGACCATACTGGAATTTAGTTAGAAATCAATAATAAGATGCTTATAGAAAAGATAGCTAAAAAAATCTCCCAGCATTGGAGATTATTCATGCATTTCTTAATACCACATAGGTTGTTTTTTTAGAAAGAAAGAAAAAGAAACAAAGAAGTCATTAGAGAACTGGAAAATAGTTTTTAACTGAATGATAATAAAAACACAGTATGTCAAAATTTGTAGGATGCAGCTTAAATAATCCTTAGAAGGAAATTTGCATTAGAAAAGAAAAAAGGTTTTAAATCAGTCATCGAAGCGTTCTTCTTAAGAAGCTAAAATAAGGAAAGCAAATTCAACTCAAAGAGGAAGGAAGGCAATAATATAGGTGAAAACAAAAATCGAAGAAACAGCAAACAAACAATACCAAAAATCAGCAAGCCCGATGTTGGTTCTTTGAAAGGCTTACTTAAAAAAATGCTTCAACATGGAAACAGCCCATGTCCACTCCTATCCTTTGTTTGGAAAAAAGAAATTTCTTCAGAAAGATTAAGAGCCATGGATACTTATTTTATTAAAAAGTAGGAAAAGATCACATGCATGCATTGTCATGAACAGGTTGGCTTCGTATGTCAATCAAGTCACCCCAAAAGACTCCAAATCATACTTTATTACATACACATACATGCAGGGGGGAGTTTGCCGAAGATCTTACTATTGTTACTGGGACATAAATAAGATCCAAAGTTGCTTTTCAAAATAGAGGCTTATTATTCCATATCCGTATTTCTTCATCACATCTATAAAGCAGAGCTGTTTGAAATGTTTCGGTAGCTAGTTTATACACTTTTCACTTCACCCTTGTTAGACAATAGTTCTCCTGCTTCATTATTTTTTAGCGTAAAACGCTCTGCATAACTAAACCAAGCTTCCGAGCCTCCAGGAACGGCCTGTTTGCCATAAATGACGTATTCAATGTCTAAATTTTAAAATCTAAAACGTTTAAGTTCCGTAGAGTTAAACTTGATGGGGCCCTGCCTAGTATCATTACTGAGAACACAAGATTGTGGGACACTCAGGGTCGTTCCCCAAACTCAGCCCAATCGTAAGCGTGTGGCGGTCCCTCAGCACTGTGGCCTGTGGCGGTCCCTCGGCACCATGGCCTGTGGCAGTCTGCTGCCCTCGGGCCAGAGCCGTGTGGATGGTGGGCGAACAGGTGGAGACAGGAGTGCCAGGAAGCCAGCCGTGGTGTGGTGAGGGCGCCGCTCTGCCCTCTGGGCTCTCAGGAGGTGGACAGAGATGACTCCAGGGGCTGCAGGAACTCAGAACCCAGTGTCGAGGCGAACGTGGACCAGAGCCGGCCTGGAGGCGGGCTTGACCCGGGAGGAATGTCCAGCTTCTGGGTCGGGACCTGGAACAGGAGACTGACTGCAAAGTGATTTGCAGGAGCCAGTTCGCACGAGCTATGGGAAACAGCAATGCTGTGTGTGTGCGCACAATAAATTGGCTTTTACGTTCGTTTATTCAGTCAGCAAATACTTCTTGAAGGTAGCTTGTGCCTGCTTCTGCACGAGGCATGGTAATCAGGGCAGGTTTACATTCTCGCCGTCGGGGCAGACAACAGAGACAGCAAAAGGATATTTCAGAACAAAATGTTGCTACAGGGCGATATAGACGATGGGGAGGGCTCACACAGCGAGTGTGGGGTGGGCTATTCTAGATACAGGGGCCACGCAGAGCCCTGAAATAGCACAGGCTCACACAAAGCCCCACGCTGGGGAAATAATACTCCTCAGTCGCCACGTTGAAATTCCTAATAATTGCATGTTTGACTCGGTGTCCCGTAAGTGGCATCTCATGGGACAGTAGAGCATGTGTCCCAGACAGGTGCTTGGGGTCTGAGGCACCCATGCAGGGAGACTGGGGTTGGAGTGACTCCCAGGAGCTTGCGAGGTCTCTCCATTGTCCATCCACTTTCTCTGTGGCAGTTGTAGCTTTCCTTGTGTGGTCACTTGCCTGGTATCTGTCTCTCCAAGTGGACTGTGAGGTCCCCAAGGGCAGGGGATGGGTCTCTCTGGGTAGCAGTGGTGTCTGCAGCAGCCCTCACAGCCCTGGTGCAATGCACACCCTTGGTCATACAGGGCTTGGGGTGGGGGGGTCTAGGACAGAGCGCAGTGGGTCCGGCCACGAGGAGCTGCTGGTGTTTGAGTTGGGCCTTCGGAAATGCAAGGAGTGGTGTGAGGATAGGAGAGGCCCGCGTGTAGCATTCCCCAAGTCTGAAGGCAGAGGTGAGGGCGGAGATGAACAGGAGACCCTCCCTGCGACATGCTGCAGGTCCTGACATGGGACAGGCGCCCAGCGGAGTGGCAGAGGCCTGCCACCCCGGGGACACGCCGTCCTCCCTTCTTCCCTCTGGCCTGCATTTCCCGGCCCCCAGCCCGATCAGGTCTCCCTCAGGAGCTTCCCGGTCTTTTCCCACTCACCCCAAAAAGAGCAGCAAACAAAGGCTCTGCTGTGAACGCCCAGGGTAAGACCCAGTTCCCTGGGTGGACCAGCAAGAGTCCTCGGCAAAGAGCCTTTGCGTGCCCGAGCACTCTGACCAGAGCGTACCCGAAGAAGATAGTAGCCCTGCATGGTGGGCAGTGCCCAGGACAGGCCTCAGCATAGCCACAGTGCCCTCCCCTTGAGTGTGGGCTGGACCTGCTTCTAAAACTCTGAATGCGACCAAAGTGATCAGGTGACCCATCTGGGGTTCGGTTGTAGCAGGGCACCCTCTTTCTCTTTCTTATGGATTGCTCGCCTCAGGGGACGTCAGCCGCCGCATTAGAGGACAGCCACCCTGTGGAGGGGCCCACATGACAGGGGACGGAGGCCTGCCAGCAGCCTCATGCATGAGCTTAGACGCAGATGGTTCCATAGTTGAGCTTTTTGAGGAGACGTCAGCCTCACCCCACCGTGTGACAGCAGCCTTGGGCCAGAGGTGCCGACGTCAAACCCGATGCCTGGCCCAGAGAAACGATGAGACGGGAAGGATCTATTATGTCGAACCATTGCATTTTGGGTTCTACAACACTAGACCGCGTACGCTGTTCTGCACAACTTCTCAACCTGACACCTGTGCTGGGAGGAGGATACTTGAGCACGGACAACATGGTACACACATTGGCCCTTGGCACCGTGCTCGCTGGAATTCCTGTCCAGTGGGGCTTAGTACGTAACACCAACACAAACAAATGTCTTGCTGAGACATTTTTATAGCACTGGTTACTTGAGCAACATTGAGAAATCCAGAATCATGACCAACATCCCTTCCTTAAAAAGAAACTCATGAAGGAAAAAGGAATTTGCAAGATTTGAGTCCTTTTTTAAGACTGTATTGAAGCATGTGTCCACAATATGTAATGCCAAGTCAGCTTGGCCACTTTTGCTCATGCCATAGTCACAGATTTGAATAATCCATAACATTCATGGTCTTTGAAGATCTCTCTCTCTCTTTTCTCCCTCCCTCCCTCCCTCCCTCCCTGAATATTAGAGCTGAAACTTGAGTAGCCCTGTGTCCATTGAATAAAGTGTCCCTAAATTATGGCAGTCTTCAACCTACCTCTTGAACTTGGGCATCACTCCTAACCCATATATACAGACCGAGAGAAAAAACATTTAATATGAGCAAGAAAACTTATTCCAAATCACATGTTTAACTTAGTACAATAGCAACCCAGCTCTGCAACTTGTAAGTCCCTTAACACAGTGCTTCTCAAGCTTTATCCCAATGCCCAGAGCGTCTGTTTGCATGATGCCAGCAGGGTGGGCGGACCTGAGGTGCTGTGTTTCTCTCCAGCGTCCAGGTCAGCGCCTGCACCCCACGCCACGGAGAAAGGCCCCCGGTGGGGTCTCCTCTTGTTTCTCTGCCTCGGTATCTGCCCCTATAACAGGAAGGGCTGGGTTCACAGGCTCCTGATTGGCCTCTCGGTTCCCCGTTGCAGCGTGTGGCACCACCGGTGACCCACACTTCTTTCCTGTATAACGGCTCCAGCTGGCCTTTCTCAGCCTCTCCCTCACGGCTCGTGCATGTCGGATCTGTCCGAAAGTCTCCTTAGTCTCACATCCGACACCCCTATAGCTCCACTCACCTCTACTCCGGCCCCCACTCCTTCTGGCCCATGTGACCTCCTACACAGGCCACTGTCACCAGGCTTCAGGGCCCTTTGACAAGACTGACTGGATCATGTTCCTGCTTGACCCCTTCAATATTTGGTATGCAGTTCTTTTAAAAAAAAAAACTCATAATTTCAATTGCCTTAATGCCCCATTTCCTTCAAAGTCTTTCTAGCCTTAAAGATGTTGACATGGGTAATCTGCTCTCCTGAAAACACTGTCCCCCACCCTGTCACCCTCTGGGTGTGAAAGCCTTGGCCGACCCACAGAGTGGGCTAGGTGTCTTTATGATGCAGACTTTCAGCAGGCTGTATTTCTCCTTCATAGCTTTTTTTTTTTTTTTTACAATTAATTAACTAAATTCCCTGTGTCTGGTTTATGTCTGGCTGACATCCACATGCTCTGGGTCACCAATCTGTCCTCAGTGTTCCACACACGAGTGGCATATTCAGGTACCCCCTCAAGATCCTTGGAATGGACAGCCACTTCCCACCTGCCCTGAGAATTCCTAGTAGCTGTGTCTGCACTGTATCTGTGAGGTTACAACGGCCACTCAGTCCTTAGCTAAGGATTTGGAGTTGGCCTCGGGTATGGGCCTGACATTTCCATGTTGTCTGATGATGCCCGTTCCGCGCCTGCTGCAGCGAAGTGTGATAATAATTAGTGGGTGCATCCAGGGGGCGTGCGGCTCGTACACTGAAGTTCCAAATAATCGACGAAGGAATTCTAAATATTGACACGAACAACACAGAGAGAACACGTGCTTTCCAGGCTTCCTGCCTCTGAAGTTCAGTTTCCTCCTGCAAGTTTTTCTAAACAGTGAATTAAAGACGTAAATGCCTTGTCTATCAGAACCCCAGACGAGACAGACTCCATGGCCAAGGGGTGTCTATCTGGGGAGCCCCATGTCCACAAAGTCTTCCCCATCCCTGAATCCTGCCAGAAGAGACGTGTTTCTTTAGACTTTGGCGAGTTCTGTTAAAATGCAAAATACCCTTTGGAATGGCTGAGCCATTCCAAAATGCAAGACCCACCTTGTCCTCAGGGCAACATGTAGCCACAGACAAAACAGGTGCATTTCTCTCAAGCATCTGTTTTTCCTACACTAACTTTAACCTAATTTCCATTTTAAAGCAACCATAAAAATGTTGTAGAATAATTTAAAAATTTGCATGAATCTTCAAGTAGAAGGAGAGGTCCAAGGAAATGGGATGAGGGACACTTACTCAGCCGTAGAGAAGCAAGGACACCTCTCGGGAATATTTAGACCGCACGGGCCAAGTGTGTCCTCTAACCAAACCTCTGCAGGCTGTGGGGCTGGCGGAGGGAGGCCCGCGCTTGTGAGGAGCTGCTGTTCTGTACTGTGCTGCTCTCAGAGCGATGGGTCCTTTGTTTTAAACGTGGTCCGGAATGAGCCATGACCAAGTGTGGGTTTCCCAGCCTCCCTTGCAGCTAAGCATGAGCCTGTAACTGAATTCTGGGTAAGGGGATGTAAGCTGAAATATGCAGATGAGATGTCTGGGCAGTTCTTCCACAGACAACTGGCACACGTGCTTCCGTGGCTGTGTTTTCCCTCTGCCCTCCTTCCTGCTGACTGCAGTGTCCTCAGATGGCTGAAGCCGAAACAGCCAGGCGTGGTAGTGGGCACGCCCCACCTGGGACGATTGAGACATGAGGACCATAGGTATTCGACATGTATACATACACCTAAAGAAATGGTGACCGCAGCAAGTGCAGCAACCATCTGCCACGCCCTCGCAACAGTATTGACTGCATGCTATACGGTGCACCCTCATGGCCGATTTGTTTAGTGCCTGGCAATCTGGACCTCTTATTCCCTCTCACCTTCCCCCCTTCTTAAAATTTTCCAATTACAGCTGACATTCAGTATTACTCTATATCGATTTCAGGTGGACAGCACAGTGGTTAGACCTTTGTGTAATTTAAGAAGTGATCCCCCCGACTAGCCTGGTACCCACCTGACACTATGCGTAGTTATGACTCCATTCCCTGTGCTGTACTTGACATCCCCATGACTGTTTTGTAACCACTAAATTGTACTTCTTCATCCCTTCACCTTTTTCAGCCTGCCCCCAAACCTCTCCCTCCTACCACCCCAACAAATCTAGCACCATCTGACACCATACCTAGTTATTACAATATTATTAACTGTGAGGTTGAACAATTAATTTCGCAAACTCATCCTGCAAAAAGAGCTACACACCTCACTGCTGAGTATCACTACGGTCACCTTCGAAGTCCTCCCCTTGGGAAGCTGTGCACCGATGCCGGTGCCGAGTCCACCCTCCAAGGCAGTTTTGGAACTCTTTTTCTGGAGTGGACATAAGAGCTGTCCTTGTGCCCCAAATCTGACAAGTTAGTGAACTTGCCACCGTGCGCTTACGTTGGCAGCACCGTACAAACAGGTCAACCAAGGTGATGACACCTTACCGAGTTGTTTGTACAGTGCGGCCAGCACAAGCGCATGGTGGCGAGTTCACTAACTCCATTGTCACATTTTGGGGCACAGCTTCCCAAGGGGAGTACTTTGAAACTGACTGCAGTGGTGTTCAGCAATGAGATGCGTAGCACTTTTTCTAGGATGAGTTCACAAAATTAACGGTCCGACCTTGTAATTCCTTACGCTGCACCCTAGATCCCCTGAACTACCTTGCGACAACCAACTTGTACTTCCTAATCCCTTCTTTACCTACACCCTCAACTCCCCACGACCGGGCAACATCAAAATGTTCTCCGTATCTATGAGTGTTTCTGTTTTGTTTCTTTGTTCATTTTGGTCTCAGATTGCACATATACGGGAGATCACACTGCTCCTGTCCGTCTCTGTCTGACACGCTGCACTCAGCACAACACCCTCCGGGTCACGTAAGAGCCCGTCCCCATCACGTCTGAGCAGAGTGCCATTGTGCACACACGCCGCCTCCTCTTCCTCCACCTCCCACCCACGGACACCCCGCTGCCCCCACATCTTGGCCGCTGTAAACGATGCTGCAGTGAACGTACGGATGCACATGTCCCCTCCAAGTAGTGTTTTGGGGTTCATCAGATAAATACCCAGGAGTGGGATGACTGGGTCCTTCTTTGTCTCTTCTTATAGCCTTTGTTTTAAAGTCTATTTTATCTGGTATAAGTATTGCTACCCACGCTTTAAAATTTTTGTTTGTTTCCATTTTCATGCACTATTTTTTTTTCATTCCTTTACTTTCAGTCTCTGTGTGTGTTTCATTGTGAAGTGAGTCTCTTGCAGACAGTATACGTAAGATTTTGTTTTCTTATCCATTCAGCCACCCTGTGTCTTTTGATTGGAGCATTTAATCCATTTACATTTAAAGTAATTGTTGATATGTACTTATTGCCATGTTTTTTGTTCATATATTTTTTATTTTCTTTTTTTGTCTTGAAGTCCTTCTAACGGTTTGGTGGTGATAAACTCCGTCAGCTTTTTCTTGTCTGGGATTTTCTTTATCTGTCCTTGGATTCTAAATGACGGCTTTGCTGGGTAGAGTAATCTTGGTTGCAGGTCCTTGCTTTTCATCACTTTGAGTATTTCATGCCAATTCCTTCTGGCCTGCAAAGTTTCTGTTGAGAAATCAGCTGACAGTCTTACACGACTAGCTACTTTTCTCTTGCTGCTTTTAGAATTCTCTCTTTGGCTTTAACCTTTGCATTTTAATCATAATGTGTCTTGGTGTGGACCTCTTAGGGTTCATCTTGTTTGAGACTCTCTGTGCTTTTCTGGGTTTGGATGTCCACTTTCTTCACTAGGTTAGGGAAATTTCCCATCATTATTTTTTCTTCTCTCTTCTCCTTCTGGTATTCCTATGATGTGAATGTTGATACACTTGATGTTGTCCCAGAGGTCTTTTGAACTGTCTTCATTTTTAAAATTCTTTTTTCTTTTTACTATTCCAATTGGGTGTTTTCACTATGCTGTCTTCCAAATCTCTGCTTCATCTGGTCTGCTGGTGATTCCTTCTAGTGCATTCTTTATTTCAGCTATTATATTCTTCACTTCTGACTGGTTCGTTTTTATGGTTTGTATGTCCTTTTATATGCTTACTATCTCTTTGTTAAAGTTCTTTGTAAAACAGACCCCAACAATTACTAAGAATACTTGGAATTTCACTCATTTTCATCCAGTATTTCTTTCTTCTCTGAATTTGAGCCAATAACACCACAGTAAGAAATGCGTGCTATCACGGCCATAAACCAAGACAATAAATACTTTATAGACAACCACATCCCCAAGATAATAGGAATAGATCTAACTTAGAATCCAGGATAAACTGGCAGGTGAGGCTATTCCTGAAAATTAACCACCAGATGTTGAACAGGTACAAGTTTCACTCTCCTCCAAGGCCTTCCTGCATCCCCACCTACTTGCTGTATACCTTTGTTCATGGCCCTTCACACACATACATGCATGAGGTGACTGTCTTGCCTATCACCCTGGGAATGGAAGCTTCTTGAGGGCAGGCCACCAGGACTGTGTCCCTGGACCCAAATACAGAGCCTAGACAAAGGTGGAGACATTCAGGAAGTGTTTGGTGCATGAAAGAATCTTAATCATTGCTCTTAACTGGCTTTGGGTGTAGTAAAGTTCAAGGAACTGGATTTATTTCATTACAGGAATCTCCTCTCATTTAACCTTCGGGGTCAGGTTTCACTCAATGCCTGACGCTGTATCTGCTAATGTGTTTTCTAGTTTAAACTATGATTTTATACACAGTGCCCACATCTTTTGAGCAGTAGATTATTTTTGCCCAGCAACAAGGGAATCACAGCACTGAGACACCTTTCATTCTCTGGCCTTTGAATGTGTCTAACATAGAGCGACTTGGGGAGCAGGGATGAGGGAAATTTTCTTCCCTTTTCGCCAGACCTTTGTGAACTTCTGTGTGTTATTGTAACGAGAGACACTGAGAGATGAGACCACAAACCCAAAGCTACACCCTTTGGGTCTGAAAGGTTTGGCTGAACACCAGTGTTTCTGGAAGACAAAGGAAAGGCACAAGCATGAGAATGTGGGAATGGACGTTTGCATGCCGAGGAAGGCACGTTCTGAGAGCACTTTTGGAGACCGCGGTGTAAAATCTTTTAACACTTACGAGCAAACCTGAAGGTCAGGCGTGGGGTTTTGACTACAGCAAAGGGACTTGAGGGCACCCCGAAGAGGGCCGGAAGGTTCATCCTTCCGTGGACAAGCCAAACAAAGCACAGCCACCAAACTCCGGCAGTCATTTCCCCACTATGTCATAACCTGGGACGGTTCCCACCGCTTAAGAGGAAACCTCTGTGACCGCATAAGAAAAAATCCCTTTAAATTTCATTCCAGTTTTTCAACGAGTCCAAACTAAAACAAAGATTTGATGGCTCTCTCAGTCTGCCCTGCGATTTCCGTCTCTGACAAATGCCAGGAATCCTTGTGGCTACTTCAGATGTTCAGACCGTTTATTAAGAAGAATGTGAGAGGGCCGTGCTGGACACAGGGCTCCAGGAAGGTAGCCGAGGCCACCACTCTGGACGCCAGCCAGGAGACGACTTCTTGGCAATGGAGTTGGCAGTTTTAGGAATTTCACAATTGTTTAAACTCTCCTTTTCAGTCTAAGGGACGTGTGTTCAGTGCCAAGGAGGTGCAGTAGAGCGGCAGAGATGGATGGAATTTAGTTGTATTATGCTGAAAACGGAAACTAAACCCAACAAAATGCTGCCATTGTCCACCAGAGGCTCAGAGAAGCCCGTCCTGTGGTCAGGACTCTTGGGCCACTGAATGAGAGGGAGGTGGCGAACGAACCAAACGTTGATTTTGAAGAACACGAACTTATTAATTTCCAGCTTAACTGGCCTCAGGCTTTTGGTGGGAGGAGAGGGTGTGTGCTCTGCGTGAGGCAGTGCTCTTTAAACCAGGTGCTGAGTGGATTTGAGAAAATGAGCTCTTCTGGGTAAGATGTGAGTCAAGGATGGAGTGCTTATAGGATGCATCTGGATGCAGATAGAAAGAGGGAGAAAGGGGATCATGTGATCAGCCATCGTTCTCAATCACGCCTCTCCCCCCCACGTATGTTGACATGTGTGCACGTGCACATATATGTTGTCGCGTGTGCGTGCACCTACATGTATGTTGTGTGTGTGCATGCACGCACATGTGTGTTGACATATGTGCGCATGCACACACACACACACACACACACTCACACACACAATTCTAAAACCCTCGGCTTCTCAGACCCCCTTGCAGTCCCGGATGCCATGTGACCCATAAAGGTTTGGGGTTGGCCTTCCCATTTCTTTCTGAACAAAATGTTGGAAGAGACACCTTTCTCTGGTCAGTCTGCCCAGGGGTGCCTGCCTGATGGGGCAGCGACAATCCTGTGACCATGCAGATAAAAAGCACACGCTAAGGACGGAAGGCAGCAGGCGGAAGGTAGCCAGTCCCTGGTACCGCCCCGCTCACACTGGGCCCAGCCCGTGGCAGCATGGCGGCCTACCCACGGACGTCTGGTGAGGAAAGGAGAGGGACTCCATTGGTTAGCACGGCTGAACCTGTTTCCAGCTGGTTTTCCCCGACGTAAGGGCATTCTCCAGCGTGCCCATTGGCATCACGGCCTTTGCTATCACTGGGAGATGCCCCAAAGAGCTCTTTTGCGACAGTTGCTGTTGTTTTCAGTGCAGTGTATTGTAACTGGTCCGTCTGCATGAAGTCTTGCCCCTTCCAGTCCGTTCTCCCTTCTGCATCAGAACAGGCTTTTCTAAATTCAAAGTCGCTCCTGCCGCTGCCCTGCTCAAACCTCTCCACGGGCTTCCTGTGTCAGAAACAGCTAACCGGCTCCCCAGACCTCCACACACCCCATCTGGGGCCATTATGGTGGTGTGCAGTGGCTGCCCGCCAGGAGCTATGTTTGCAAACCCCCTTACCTCTAGCTGGGACTCTGTGACTACTTCAAGTCTCAGGTGAGTAAGACGCACCTGTGTGTCCTCTCCCTCACGTTCCCCTCCATGGTCAGCAGGAAGGAGGCCCCCCAGGCACCGTGGAACCCCCATCTGCAATCAAACTGCTCGTCCAGCAGCCCCATCGTATTCGACTGATAGGAGCTTCAGGAATAAACCGGAGCATGCGCCGAGCCCTGAGGTCTTGAGGGTGATTCGTTACAGCAGCTAGCCTTCCTCCATTGTCCTGTTTATTGACTGGGATTAAGTTCAAGTCCTTCCCGTGGCTCCCCGCACTTGGGCACTCGCCTGTGCTGGGCTCTCCCCTCACCCCAACGAGAACGGATGGTACTGGACAACTCCCTGAGTGTCGGCTGCCGGCGGTCTTCAAATAGGCCGGCCCGCTCCCGCCTGGGAACGTCCCCGCCTACCCTTTGCCTGGCTAACCGCTGACCCCGGGGGCATCCCGACTGAGGACGGTGACTAATCGTGAGATCGCCCTTCGGTCCCTCCTGCTCTACGCCTTCATGTGGCTGTGCTTTATCCCTTCTAAGAGAGGCCTTCCCTAGCTAGGCCAGAGCTGACGCCTCTCTATTACAGACCCTGTGCCTCTCTGCTCTTCCCCATTTGTATTACTCACTGCACTTGTCAACATTTGCACTCACCGCCAGACCGCACATCCCAAGAGAGCGGAGGTGTTTCTAGCTGCTTCGTGACCCTCTCTCTGTTGGCGAGTGCAGCGCCAGAGAGGTAGAAGGCGGTCGATGAATCCCTGCTCAATGTGTGAATGAATAGACTGATGTTGTTAGAACAACTTCGTGTCCCTGTTTAGGGACACTCATGGAATCACTCATGAAGTTGCAGACATTTCTAGCAATTTAAAAAATTCTATTACATTATTCCTATAGAAAGCATCGTTCTCTCTTTGCCTTGGCCGCTAGGAAGCTCACAGGCGGGATGACAGGCCACCTTAAGGAATGTCATCAGGCCAGGTACACACCTTCCTATGCGCTATCTTGATCCAGCCCCACGAGATAATTCAGTCCTCCCCCTCTCATCATCCGGGCTCATTATTCTTTCAGTCCTGCGAGTTCTGAGAGGACTCCTCAACGCCTTTTCCGTACAGGGTGGCGTGTGAAGTGTTTTCATTCCTATGAGAGCGCTGGCCTCTCCTTTCTCCATGCGTATGCTAAGTTGGGAATCTTAAAAATGTACCTTTTCCTTTATTGTTGCTTATAAATATTGAACCTTCCCTGCTACAACTCAGCACAAAGCTGCCTCAGATGGATTTACATCACTTAGGATGAAGGTCACTGTGACAGAAAGCAGATGTTAAAGAAGAAAATGCTTTATAAGAATCATAAAATTTAAAGCAACCAGAGCTAAACAGACGTTCAGGGGGTCATAGAGTCTAATTCCCTCCCACTGTAAGCAAGCAAGTTCACAGCCAGACAGATGGACTGACCCTCCACAGCTACACATACGGCAGCGGCCAGAGCGGGAGCCCCAGGTCAGGACAGCTCGCTCGTAAAGCAGGGCTCTTTCTACAGCAGCTCCCAACCCTTCTGTACCTTTAAACCCAGGTGTGGCAGGCTGAATAATGCTCCCCCCAAATATCCACACCCTAAATTCTAGAACCGTAAATGTACCTTATACAGCAAAAGGGACTTGGCAGGTGTGATTAAGGACCTTGCAGTGGGGCGATATCCTTAATAATGACTCAGGTCGGCACTCAGTGCAGCCACAGTTCTTACAAGGGGACAGCAGGGGAAGACCTGACCACTGAGCAGGACAAGGCAACGTGATGGCAGAAACAGAGGTTGGAGGGACTTGGCGGTCACAGGACCCAGAAGAGACGAGGAGCAGACCTCTCCTGGAGCTGATGGGGCCAGGGCAGCCCTGCCGATACCGTGGTCTCAGCCCCGTGATAGAGATTTCTGTCCCCCTGCACTGTGACAGAATAAATTTGTTGTGTTGGAGGCTCTAATTTGGTGGTGATTTGTGACAGCGTTGATTGGAGACCAATGTGTAATGGTTGGCCAGCTATGACTGTGGACCAAATCTGGCCCGTGGCCTGTTTTTGTAAATAAAGTTTTATTGGAACAGAGCCTTGCCTTTACGCAATACCTGCGGCTGCTTTGGGCCGATGCTAGCAGAGTTGAGGCGTGTGACAGGAAACACACGGCCTGCACAGCCAAAGCTCCTCGCCGTCGGGCCCTGTACGGAGCTGGTTATTTTCATTGTCCTTTTGGACTAGAAATAATACGTGTTTGTTGTACAAAATTAAAACATTGCAAAACTACATTACCTAGAACATAAATATGAACTGATTTTTGTTCATTACTGACAGCTATCATCAAAAGTGTGGGGCTTGGTCCCCATCAGTTCTTTCTTCTCGACACACGTGACAAGCTTTCGTATTACTGCTGTTTGTTATCAGCACTTGTGAAGTCTTTAGGTATTCATAAATTACAAAGAACTCGGTGCTCCAGAAAGATGACACATTGTGACATGTTTTAATACGTGAGCCACGGGCAACGAGGACAGCCTAAAGCTGACAGGGTCCAGAGGTGCGTCCTGGAGAGTCTGCTGCGGAGCCTGCATGTGTGCTGGGCCCGCCCGGGGCCCCCCTTCTCCTGCGTGGGTGCCCCTCAGCCTCTCTGGGCATCAGTCTCCTCACCCATAAGATAGAGATGATAAGACACCTGCAGCCAGGTCACTAAGTAACAACCACAAGGCCTAGCAGCGCAGAGCACCCCACACGGCCAGACTGAACAGCAATGGTGCCCTCACGTCTTAATGAACGCTGCAGTGTCTCCGTGTAAAATGCCTAACGAAAGCGATCTTTTAAAAGTAACTGCACAAAAACCTGTGTTTTTTCCTAATTATGAAATTTGAGTACGTAATTTGAATAGGAGTGGACTACTTTAAAAATTAAAATTACCCATTAATCTCACCTCCCTGACATGACTGTCATAGCTTGAAATATTGTCGTATTTCCTTCATCTGCCTTCTGTGCCCAGGTATCTGTGTTCATCTAAACAAAAGTGGAATCCCACGATAGATAAGTTTGTGCCTTGCTTTTTATCATTAAAACAATGTTTCCAATGCGTTAAATACTATGGAAAAAAATTTTAATGCTCACTTGCGTGCTTCCCATGGATATATTTCAAGTATTTTAATTCCATTAACATATTACCAGCACCTACTATGTGTCAGGCACTCTGGCTAATGTGGAAAGGGTGAAAGAGGACCTAAATGTTTCCTCTCCCCTCAACGAGCTTATGGTATTGTCAAAAAAGAAAAATAAAGAAAGGCATATTCGTAACCCACACTGTCCAGGCAGACTCAGGTAAGCATGATTTTAAATAATACGAATACAGTGAGCTCAGGGCTAAGTACAAAGTGGGGCTGTTCTCCCTCATTTTTGAAATTTCTGTTACCTATTTCCTCAATCGGATTTATTGGGAAAAAAGTCACCATCGTTTGAGGGCTAACAGAACTAGCAAGAACGCTGCCTGCCAAGGAGGGAGTAAGTTTGCGCACTCTCTGAGAGGTTTCTGGAAGACGCGACAGGTCCTTTTAAAGAGAAAGGATGTGAGGTTGCTGTGTCCGTCTCACCTTAGGCAATAAAAGCTGGAGCGGCATCAGAGACTGGAAGCACATTCTAGAAAACCTCTCTCCAGCTCCCACGAGGCGATCCCATTAAGATAGGACTGGCGCTCCACGAAGTGCTCGGGGACTGCCAAACCGCAGAGAAATTTGAGAGGTAGACACACAAGAACTATCTTGCAGGATAACCAAATATTTTTTTGAGAGGGCCATATAGTAGAGACTTAAACTTCTAAGACATCCCTGACTATTTGTCTTGCTCTCCGGCCAAAGATAACCTAAGACAAGAGGAAACGCTGGCTGTCCCACGAAAGCCAGACAAGTCAACAGAAATTTGCGATGAATCTTTCCCAGCCTGGGCGAAGGCCTGGCTGAAAACCATCTTCCGCACATTAGAGTGGAATCTCTCAGGTCAACTGACAACCCGGCCCCCAGGCAGAGGTGCTGACACTGAGCCACTCTGGAGTCCCCTGCTCCATGTGTCTCCATCTGCTGCAGTAAAGCGCTTTGTACGGGGTGGGGAGGGGGACCCAAAAACCCTGGAATGACTTTCTGGAGGGCGGGCCCCTTGTAGGACAGGTTTTCCCTCTAGGTGAGCGTTCTAGGAGCCGTTTGCATCCACGTACCAGCCGGCGTGGTGGTGAGAGGCTGCGTTCAGCCTCAGTGAATTCTTTTTGAGACTCTTTCAGAGCGTTTGCCCATTTCATGACGAGTGAGGGACACAAACAACGTGCAGCATGACAACGCACCTGCCCACACCTTGCTGAGGATTCAGCAGTTTCTGACCCAAAATAGCTTGACTCCCATGCCCCACCCTCCCTATTCACCCGATCTTGCCCGAGCAACTCTTTTCTGTTTCCCCAGATGAAGAAAAGTCGCCAAAGGGAAAGGTTTTGCCAAGCGGAAGAAGTAAAACAAACAAAAAACCAAAAAGGCATTAAAATCGACGAGTTCAGAAGCTGTTCTGAGCAGTGGAAAAAGCATCTCAATAGGCGTACTGCCTCCAACGGAGAGTCCTTTGAAAGTGACTGAAGTTTAAACACGTCAGAATAAATACTCAATTTTTTATAAATACCTTCCTGTGATTTTTGTGTCCCCGCCTCGCAAACTGGTATTCTGGGCGTCTCTGAAAGTTGCCAGGTCCCTCTGACTCCAGAGCAGAACCAGTCCCCACTCACATCACGTCTGGGCCCGTAAGTGTTGAAGTCCCCATGGAGGGAGGGGTCCTTTGAGTCAGCGCATTCGAGATGACAGGTACTCATGGCACTAATGAAGACCAGGGGATGTAGGCGTCAAACCCACACTACATCTTCTTTTAAGCAAGAGCACGGGCCTTAAATGAGAGCTCTTTAAAAAAGTCAGACTCCTCCTGACTCCCTCCCATTCTTGAATGGTCACAATGAGAATGCAGGTAAGCAGGATGATGAGGGAACCTAGAAAAATCTCCCCAAAACAGGCGACTCAAGTTGATGTATAATAATATCTCCTCATTCTTCTTAAAATACACCATTTTCTATATTATTTCAATTGTAGTCTTAAACTTGTCCCATCCATTAGAACATTTGGAGATCATGAAGCATTTGTTGAGAGTGTTTGAGCAGAATTAAATCCTTTATGGAATGACATTGGGGTATCAAGCACGCAAGCAATAATGTGAGGAGCCTACTGTGAGCACACTCTTACACTATTCACCACATTTGTAGGGACATGGGGTAAACAATCTCTATCCTCAAGTTTAAGTGGGTTGGGAAAATAGAACAAACGCAAATGATACTGTAGCAGACATTGTTCATTGCTGATCCAACATCCTTCATTTCCGGCCTCCTAACAGACACTGATTGTGGAGGTGTCAACCCTCCAATATATGCTCCCGACTTCAAGAGGCATGGCCCAAGTGCTAGCCTCAAGCAAGGGGACTGATGGGTCTGACTCTGTAATGGCGGACCCATTTCCCTTTGCAGATTCGGCCAATGAGATGGCCAGGTAAAGTCTGGTGAGTGGCTTCTGAGAAAGATTCCCTTACTTTAAAGGAAAAAAAAAAAAAGACACACAGGAAGGAATCTCCAGGAGATTTTCCTTGTTTGATGTGATACCTGGCACAGCAGCAGCCTCGTTGCAACCATGAGGTGTACCCACGCGTGTGAAAACGTAGTACCGGAGGGCACACCTAAAAATGGTAAAAATGGCCAAGAGCAAGATTGCAAGAAGCCAAGACCAGGAGGAAGTCATCGAGCTACTGACATAATCCACTCTAGAACTATCCTACCTGCAGACTTCTCACAATATGAAATTTAAAAAAAAAAAAAAAAAAATGTTTTTAAAGAGTTCACCATTTCAAGTTGAATTTTTTGCTCCATACAACTGAAAGTCTCTTGGGTAAAACAGATGCATAAACAAAAATGTTTCTTTAAAGAACTGGCAGCATGTACGATCAGCTAATGCAATGGAACAAGAATTTTGGAAATAATATTTTGACTATCAAGGAAAGCATGAGCAGAGATGTGCGGCTCATCTCTCAACATTCCAAGTGTCTTCTGGGACTTTGTAAGAAGGTCCTCTTCCTGTTTTTAGTTCCAGGTCACTAGATCAGTTAGGTCAAGCATCTTATCTAGGAAGGTATATCTTTGGAAGAAGAAATTTCATAACAAACTCAAACTCATTTCAAATTACACCAGTTAAAAAAACATATAAATTAAGGAATGGGTGAAGCAAAATGAGTAACTTCTTAAGGTTCATCTGAGAAAACAGAACCCAGCAAATGAATTTTAAATGGTGTTTTATGTTTTAATTATTTTCCTTTTTTAAAAGCATAATCTGCATACAGTAAATGTCCAGATCTTAGGTGTAGATTTTTCAAAACCATTCATTTGGTTTTGAAAAATGCTCATCAAGACAGGGAACATTTCCATCACTTCTAGAATATTCCCTCGTGCTCCTGCCCAGTCAATTACCCCAACCCATGAAGCAATCTGATTTCTATTCTAGCAGGTTGAATTTGGCTGTTCTAAATTTTCACAGAAATGAAATCTTTCAGTATATTCTTTTCTCGTATAAGACTTCCTTCATTCAGCATACTACTTCTGAGATTCATTCGTGCCATCGTTGTGTTCGTGCTTTTGCAGAATTCCATTGTGTGGCTACATCGCCATTTGTTCACCTATTCTCGCATTCTGATGGCTACCTAGATGTTTTCTAGTTGTGGCTATTACGAATAGAACTTTTTGGTACAAAGCATTATTTTGTGAATGCATAATTTTATGTCTCTTGAACAAATAAACACCTGAGTGGAATCGTTGGGTTACAGCATAGGTATAGACCCTTATATATGTAAGAAACTGCCAAATTATTAATACTTACCTTGTTTAGCATTCCCACCTGCAGCGCCTGAGTGTGCTAGTTGCTCCACCTTCTTTCCAGTAGTTCGTGGTGTGGATCCTTCTCATCTTAGCCAATCCAGTGGATAGCTGGTAGTTTCTTATCATGGTTATGTTTTGCATTTCCTTATCGATTAATGATACTGAACACATTTTTATGTAATTATTGGCTATTTGCACATCTTCTTTTGTTAAAGTGCCTATTTGCCTTTTGTTCATTTTTCTGAAAAAATGGATTGTCTTTTTATTATTGACTTACGGGAGCTCTTTACATATTCTTGGTACACATCCTTTTTTCAGATACATGTGTTGTGAATAATTTTTTCTCGGTGTGTGGTTTATCTGTCTTCCTTGATGGTGTTTTTCTACAAGCAGAAATTTTTAACTTTGATAAGACAGTGCCACTTATTGAAGAGAAGTTCCTTTCCCCATTAAATTGCTTTGACACTCTTATCAAAAATTATCTAGTCATATATTTATGGGTTTACCTCTGAACGCTATATTCTGCCTCATCGATCTACACGTCGAGCCTTTCATCAACACCATACTAACCTGATGAGGATCTTGAAGTCACACAGCTTGAGTCCACCAACTTTGTCCTTCTCTTTCCAGGTTGTTTAGGCTATTCTTGGTCCTTTGCTTTTCCAAATAAGTTTTTAAGTTCTTACTAATTTGTGGGTAAAAGCCATTAGGCAATATATTAAAGGGGATGGGACACAATTTTGCTATGAAAAAGATTAAAGAAATGTTGGGGTGATATCCTGATGGGGAGAGCAAATGACATCTGTGTGGAGGACAATTAAAAGTCTTTCCTGTTTAAAAAAAAAGGGGTCATGAACTGCAATGGAGACTGGTATGGACTAAATTGTGCCACCCCTGCCCCAAATTCATATGTTTAAGTGCCCAACATCACGGTAGTTGCAGATGGGGCCTTTGGGAACTCATTGGGTTTAGATGAGGTCATGAGGGTAGGGCCCTCATCATGCGACTTCTCAGAAGAGACACCAGAGAGCCTGGCTCTCCTCTCTCTGCCCCGAGAGGAGACAGTGAGAAGGCGCTGCCAAAGCCACCTGCAAACCAAATCAGCCGGCACCTTGATCTTGAACTTCCAACCTCCAGAACAGTGAAAAACCCATTTCCTGTTGTTTAAGCCCCACAGTCGCCGGTGGTTTGCTACCGCAACCCCATGCTAACTAGCATAGAGCTCTTAGGCATAAAGGGGGAGTGACCATGGGCCTTAAACTTGACCATTTATTTTGATTCAAGGGCCCATTAAAGCTCACAGATGACAGATTGATGGCATGCGTGTATCACCACTCCCTTCCCAAACCCTATGTAAATGGCAGTGAAGGAAAATATTCAACTCGTAAATGCTAAGAGAATGGGAGAAGAGATCTGTCAATCAGCTTCCCCGATGGTGGTGAGTGGGGGACTAACTAACCTAAACAGGCCAGAGGAAGTCAAAGCCAAGAGCCCGCAGAGGACACCAGGGAGAAACACGCCATTTGTCATGCGGAGCCCAGAAAGAATCAGGAACACGGGGCAATGAGTCCAACAGACAAGAGGGGCCGAAACAGGAGCCGTGTGGCCCAGGGACACCCCCACGACCACGGGAGAACAGTGCTGTCCAACAGGAACGTCACGCCGGCCACAGATGCAATTTCAAATCCTCCAGTAGCCCCATTAAGGGAAGTGAAGCTCATTTTAATAATACATTTTACTTAACCTGACAGACGGTCGTTTCAACATGCGATCGATCAATGTTTTAAAAAAATTTATGATGAGATAGTTCACTCTTTTGTCCTAATGTCTGAAAAATCCAGCATGTATTTTTATACCTACAGCTCCTTTTGTTCTAAGCCTTGTGGTACCATTTGACTTCCACAAGTGTATGTATGTCCATGGCTGTCCGGAAAGTATCGAGCCCTGTAACATGACACACAGAGGCACTGATGTATGTATTTGGATAAAAATGTTAAATCCATTAAAAACTATAGAACACACGTGTTCTATAAAGGGGAAAAAGTGATCAGGATGGGCGAGACAGGCGACGAAGTGGCCTGAGGAACACGTGTGTGGTGCTAGTGCTGATAAATATTAAGTGATCAGAGGCCTCAGAGAGATGGCTCCCTCCTGCTTCGTGGCACGTGGCACGTGGCTTCTAGTTCCACCACAACCACAGCAGTCTCCGGGCTTCCCGTTACAGACAATCGTGTCGGGGCTCCCAGGCTTTCTTGCTCAATCTGGGGTCTCGATCTTGCTTTTTAGGCCCTGGTCATCTGCATCCCAGAGAAATGCAAGGCAGACCAAAGGCAGGGCCCCTGGGGGGCCTCTGCAGAGCGGTCACACCCTGACAGGCAGGCCCGTGGTGGCAGGAGCCACGGGAAGGGTGTGCCAGCCCCCTCGATGAGACTCCGTGTTTGAGGACCAGCTCCAGAAGCCCACAGACGCAGGCTGTCCAAGCAGAGGTTCCCAGCCCCGCCCTGGACAGGCTGGATGGACACCTCTGGGGCTGAGGCCGAGGAACCCACATTTTGAAAGGACCCCAAACCCCACCCCTGCCCTCGTGGCCGTTAATTCCCATGCACACCAACCAAAATTAGGGAAACATGGGGACCTGCTGGAGTTCTTAATTAGAATCACTGTTTGTGTTAACACACACGTGGAGTGAGTGGGCGGGGCTTGATCTTCAAATAGCTCATTCATGTGGGTGTCTGGGACCCACCCTAAACGTATGAGGTCAATATCAACAAAGTAACGCCCACGGGCTTTTTTATTTTTTTTAATCTCTGCTTTTTTAAGAGTTTTGACTGTGATTCTGACGCGCTCCCCTCCATGAACCTTCGGATCAGTGGTTCTTACACTCGTGTGTAGTTTAAAATTCTCCTGGGAAACACTGTCAAGTGGAAATGCCCAGGTTCTGTGCCTTCTGATTTGTGAGGTTCAGAGCGGAGCCCGGGAATCTGCTTTTTGACCCAGCCCCCGTGATCTGCATGCAGGGGACCCTGGGAAAGCCCGGCTTCAGGCTCCAAACCTTCCATTTCCCTCCAATCGCACCCTTCATGGGCTGGAAGGACTTTACCTGGGAGCCTGGGCCCCACTATCCAGGGACTCCCAAGCAAACACTCAATTGCATCTACACCCATAAGGAAAAGAAAGAAAAAGGAAAGACAGACGGACAGGTCAGGGGTAGGGTTTGCGTTGAACTTGGACCTTCCAACCCCAAAACATTTATTCCCTGTTTGTTCCCTTCCTGTGGATGACCTTGAGCAGGGACTGCTGGCAGAGGAAGCATTTTTCTATCGTGTGTTTAAACCATCTCTGCTGGAAAAGAACAGGCTGGCCCTCCACTTGGGACCTGCACGTCCTGAGGGCGGGTGGCATGGCCGCATGCGCGAGTCCCCGTGCCTGTTGCGTCAGTGCTCTCCCAGCACGCAGGCTTTGGAGCTGCGCCAAGGGCAAGTATTAATGAGACGTTTGATTAGGACCAAGCCCTGCCCACTCATTTGAAGTGTGTGTTAACCAGGCATCCGGGGAGGGGGTCCGAGTGCCAGTTCTCCGGCAACATGTTGGGGGCAGGCGCAGTCTGTGTGTGTGCTGGCCGGGAGGCAAGTATGTGCAGTCCCAGCTGCTGGGACCCAGATGAGAGCGTGGCCCGTGTCACACCATGGCCGCGGGTGAGCAGCCGGGCCTCCTGAAGGAAACATTTCCGATAAGATCTGCAGGCCAGAGCAGTGCTCCGGGCAAGTTCAAAGGCCTCCCGGAGAGAATGCAGCTCTCTCCAGGCGTCCTGGGGGGCCCTCTCCCCCGAGGCTGACCGCTCTGCGTGGAGAGGCAAGACTGCGAGGAATTGTAAAAATGAGCAGAATGAGGCTGAGCGCTGGTCTCCACACGAGACAAAGCTGCCTGTGTCTAGAAGCTCTGAGCGCCCTCTCGCCCCCAGGAAGCGGGGTGCACCCCAGGCTCTCAAAGTGGGGCCCTGGGATAAGCCTCCTGCATCTACACAGCTCTGAGTAAGCAGCAGGCAAGGCTGCATGGAGCGACGCTTGCACCTAGAACACACGTGGTAGCCTCGAGTCACCCTCGGGAACGCCTTAGGCACTGAACATAATCCAAGTCCATCTTTGGGTACGTTGTTCACGACAATGACACCACCTCCATTTTCTGAGCAATTACTAAGGGCTTTCATATATTTATTTGATCTTCACAGCAATCCTGGTATCGCCACCATTGGGGGGGGGGAGGGGATGATGAAACTGAGGCCCAGAGAGCTCACGCCACCAGTGCAAGGCCACACAGCCCAGCACTAGGAGTCGGCCTCACACTGGTACCATGGTGTTCACTGCCATTCTAGTCATACGGTAGTCTCACTGCTTTTCACGGTGGCTCTTTCTGGGAGAAAAGAATAAAGATGAAAAGGGTTAGGATGGTTTTGAGGGAGACCTGGGGGGCGTTTAAAGCCTACGGAAAATGCAATGGCAGCACTCTTGGTAGTTAACTGTAAGGGACGCGAACAAGGCAGGGAATCTCACCAGCACAGTCTTGCTGATAAAGGAAACTCCTGAGTCAGAGCACCCCAAGGCCTAAACCTCCCTGTCGGGAGCAGCACGGACCCTCTCGCTGTCCTCTGGTGAGCCAGTGGACCTACTTGTCCCTGTGGGCCTGAGAGCTCGTGAGGAGGGGTTTTCCATGCAGACGCCCCTGCAGGACCCCACCGTGGACTGAACACCCACCTTTATGGGTGGATTACAGAAGTGGTCCCCGACCCATGCCAGGAGCTACCCCACACGGCTCTAGGTGCTGTTGCTGATAAATTATCTCACACCCCCTTTCTGAGGCAGGATTAACCCCCAGCAAACAACTGGAGGACAAGATAAGGAGGGTGCTTCTTGTCCAGGAGGCACTCCGTCAGAGTGTTCAGGAAAACACAAACAAGAGCACGTCCCTTCCTCCGGGGACACTTAGCCTCGCCCCCTGCCTCCTCAGCCAGACGCTGCCGGGCGGTGCACCCCCGACACACGTTCTATGAAAATAAGACCCCGTAAGTCAAACTGAATCGCAGCCAGTAAGCTCGTTGCCAATAGATAAAAAGAAAATCAAAGGAGCCCAAAGCAGCACTAATTCTGGGGTCGGAATTAGGCAAGCACAGTCCACAGCCGAGCCTCTAACTCCACGCCCCCGCACCCATGCCTTACTTTCTGCCTGTTTAGTTCAAGGCGCGGCTCACCTGTGCCCCGGTCTTAGGACCCAGTCCCACCCCCTGTCACTGACAGGTGACTCTCCCCCACCCCCTGCAGCATCATCAGTCTCTCCCTTGAAGCGTTCTGATCAATGAACAAATGCTGGGCTCTCTCTCCCTTAGAGACGTGTCACCGGAAAATGGGGACCTTCTCGGTGCGCGTCCGGGTTCTCAGCCTCTCGAGCAAAGCATCGGACGGGACACACACCCGAAGTGTAGAGGTGAAACCAAGAGGCAGTTTAGGAAAAGGGAACGTACCCTCCTAAGAGGTAGGAGCGGGCTCGACAGGGAAGTGACTCAAGAGCCCAGGGTAACGAGGCTCTGGGAGTTTTACTTCCTTTAGTTGTAAGGGCTCCGCCTATCTGGGGGTGGGGTCTTTTGATTGGCATCTTTGATTGGCAGGGGTTTGTGACATCACCTTCTTACTGCTCATGTTCTCTTTCCAAACTCAGTTACCTCCCGTGATTGCCTGTCCTGGGGCAGGGATTACTAGAAAGGGGTGGTATCAGGGTGGTGATGACTCCAGCGGGTCCCATGCGATAGGTCCTGAGATCCCCCCTATTCTACCTGCCTTTCCTCTTGAGAGACGTGATCCCCTAAATCTCTATGGGAAGCTGGGGGACAGGAGGTCTCATCTTCCCTATCTGCTTCCTGTTGAATGTGGTTGTTGTCCCTACCTGTTGGGGATCCACGGAGCTCTCACCCCATCTGATCTAAAAGGGGACGGGGTCTCGAGATCCACCTGGGAGACCGTGTTGATTTCCTGGGACGGGATGGGCTGGAAGCCTTGCTGGGGCATCATCCGTATCCCTGTGGCCCTAGATGAGGAGAAATAGACTCGGTTCATCGATTTAAAAGCATTGGCCTGAGAAGCAGGCCTCAAAGCCAATGATGCAGGGTGGCTACATGATGGAAGTTTCGTTCAGCCCATGGAGTTTGGATCCTGTTGAGTTTGGGCTTAGCTGGCCAGCCAGGGGCCACCACCTATCCAGGAATGGCCTGGGGATGATATAATCAACACACACAGATTTACGGCCACAGGATAGTTAGCTAAAGTCTAGCAAACACAGCTAAGTAAAGTTTTGTCATCACAAATCACAATTTTTAGGATGACTAACTAAGGCTGGAGACGGGACATTTTGGGAATACAATTAGCAAACACAAATTACAAGTTTTTCTGAATGATTAACTTAAGCAGGGGCAAAGGATATCTGGGAGATACAGGCTAACAGCCTATTGTTTAAGTTTTGGGGTAATTATCTAAAGCAGGAGGCAGGATGAAGACATGCCATGACTCAGGCCAGGAGCAACCTAATGTCTAAGCCAGAGTTAAAGGAAAATTGATTGAGAGGGAGAGTAAGGCTATGGACTAGCAAAAAGGGGAGCTAAGGAACGAGAGAAGAGGGGGCTAAAAGTCCCTGCAGTGAGGGGCTCTTTCATCTGACCCGTGTCAGAAGCAAACAACCAAACCTGGACCTCATCCTGTCCAATGATGACCCCAATTCTCTCTGCTGCATTACTCAGCAAAACTCCTCAATGAAAGTGATCAATACTCACCACCCCCATTCTGCCCCCTCGCCCGAGAGTATGCCCCCACTGTGAGCCGAGAACAGACTCCCCAGCTTCTCACGGTGGGACCTGGCACTCACTGTGCCATCTGTCCTGGGCTTTGGGCTTCTGTCATAGCAGAGACAGAAAGAGTCTCACATCGTCATCCCAATCTATGACCTTCAGGAAGCATTGATTCTGCTAAGCAATTGGACTTGTTGAGTTTTTCCTCGTTCCCATCAAGGTCCTTATTTCTCCTTTTCTTCCTGTGTATTCAAATACCAGTCACCACCATTCCTTCATCATCTTGAATGCCTTGCAGCAACTTTTAAAGTATAGAACATCCGTTGCCAAACGGTGGTATGCATACCCCCAGGGGTACGTGCCAGGGGGTTCAGGGGTACGCGAAAAATAATCAGTAATGGCAAAGAACAAGTAAAAAAATACAAAACATTAGTTATGGATCAGTTTGGAAGTGGAGACACTTCCAAATCAGATCACATTAGGGAATGATGATGGGTGGGGGCGTGGCTATGAACCCGCCCCCCAAATCGCTCTCCTACCAATCACAACACAGTTTCAGAACACTTCATTTGTGACATTTCTTGAACTTCCCCAAACATATGAATACATCCGTAGCCAGACTGTTTGATCAGTTTAATACTGACTGAGTAAAAGTAAGTACATTGTCTTTAATTGTGATTCTCTTCCAATAGTTTTTAATTTAATATTTAACTGTTACGAATATTGTAAAATTACACCTGTGGTTTATATGTTTAGTGGAGTAATTTTTCCTTCCTAACTTATTACCTCATTTCCACTATTTCACGTTAAGATAGGCACTGATCAAAAGTGTGAGTATTTAAAAACAACTGTTTTAAAGACAAGGGGTACACAAGTGGCCAAAGAAGCTCATTCAGTCAAGGGCTTGTGAACTCAAATACTGAAGAGCTCCCAGGCACTCCGATGTGACAGAAGGAAGGAGACTGTCTAGGAAGAAGTGGGTCAGATACCGAAGAGTAACTCTCTAGGAAGAAGTGGGTCATGGATGAAGAAGAGTAACACTTGGTCTCAGTGTTGAGGATGCAGCCCCGAGTGGTGGGACCACAGTCAACTGAAAGAGGACCATTGTCCTGTCTGAAGGGGACATTCACTGCGTAGTTCAGGCCAATTATTGCTCTGTAGGAATACGGACTAATGTTGTCACAAATTCTGATGTTTTTAAGAGAAGGCAGAAATCTCCCAAATATTTAAATATTGGCTACTGATTCAGATTTTCTACCCAACACTGTGTGGACCCATGTGCCAGAAGTGAATCAAAATGCAGGCAGGGATTGTAGCTAGCCTCCAGGACTCCCAGTGGGCCTGACGTCTTCGTCCTGAGTTCAGCGCCCCCCCTTTGATTCTGTCCCTCGAGTCCCCCACGATTTCATTTCCTCCTCATTCTCTCCTCAAGGCGCTTTTTCCTTGGCTCTTGGAAATGAGAACCAGGAGATGGATGAGCTGAGAGTCGGGATCTTTCCCACACACGGAACTCAGAGCTTCGTGGCTGATTCACATTATAATCGTGAGTCAGGATTTCCTGCCCCCCCCCTTTCTTCTTTGTTTAGCTTGCTTCTGTTCTAAATCAGAGCATAAAGAATAGACAGCCAGGGCGACCCACCAGATGACAGAACCGCCCAATGGAAATCACGCCCATTGTTTGTGAGCTGGAGCGCCCCAAGCATAACTCTGACCAGAAAACTCAAAGGCAGATGAGACGAGCACTTGGCTGCAAAGGACCAAGGCCTAACTGTGCTCCCATACTCGCCGTGGCCATGGCTAGTGCAGACTCCTCCTGTGCTGGTCCCACTGCGCGTGAGAGCTGTCCCAGCAAGGGGTAAACCCAGGGGCCGCGTATGTTGTGTTGACCCCCTCAGAGAGGCCGCCCTTACACACCTTCACCCAAATTCCTGGGGCCTGGAAATTCGGAAAACTCCGAAGTCACACGGCCACAGCCAGCACAAGAGCCCTTACCCTCCTACTTTAGGTTGAGAAGTTCTGCCTGCCTAAAACACCGCATTCCTAAGAGAGCGTGTCACTCACGTGCCTCAGTATTGAGTAGGTCGCAAACCATTCCTAAAAGACTTTTTGCAGGGGGGAAATTGTCACCGAGAGTTGAAAGGGACCTTTATTGCAGAACTGAAGGCATCACATAGTACATTGGTGCCCACTGGAATTCGGAGAATATTTCTTACAGCAGCTAGCATTAATTACTATGACTAACACAAAAGAAATTGGGAACACGAGTGAAAAATCTACCCATAGGCCTGTCCAGAGCCACCGGGCTGAGCTCCAGGAAGGGGGTGCTATTGCTAGTCCACCCCGCTAACCTCCCAGGTAAAAGTTCAACTATAACTGTTATGTCCAGGTCCTGAGACCACGTCCACCTTTTCTCTGGGATTGCATGACCCGACATCCAAGGCTTGGGGACCCACCTGCAGGGCAGCCTTGTCCACAGAAAAACACACCGTTTCTTTGCCTTGTTGGACCTTGGAGCCGTGAGGCCTGTGCGATCCTGCCGAGGACAGCGCAGGCCCCACTGGGCTTGCCTGTGAGCCCGGGCAGCGAAAAGTTGTTTTGAAAGACCAGGTGTCTCTCCGCAGACCGGAGGCGGGCAGGGGGACCGAGGGCGGGTCACGCCTGGCGGCAGGGCACCAGGCGGCCGACACAGGGGGTGGGAGAGAACGGGCAGCCACGACGCGGGCCCTCCAGCCTGTTCTGCTACACCGGTTCGGCATTGCTACGACCCCAGAGAAGCGGCTTCGGAACGACAGAGCTGGTGTTCCGGCAGCGGCAGCCCTACCCCATCCCGATGGGAAGAGAGGCCCCCAGCTCAGCTCCGGGGATGCCGTAAGCGGGAAACTGGCTTCTGCTCACAAAGAGAAAGGAAGAAAAAATGAGGAAAAGAAGGCGGCGAAGAGCGGGAAGGAGAGGTACGTGCCCGTCCTCCCCTGGCACAAACGCAGGAGGACGTCACTGTGGCCACCTGTTCATCGGCATGTGTGGATCAGCTGGTCGTCCTCAGCACGGCGCCGGACACCCTGCAGGGTGACGCCTCTCCAGTGTCAGTGCCTACAAGGGGGAAGCCAGTCCCGCTGCCCGGCTGGGGAGCGTGGGCGCCGTGATTGACAGTCTACCAGGCCGGTGAGCTAATTCTCTGGAATGCACAGAATGGGGTGAGGTCATTTCCTGGAAAGGAAATGGGGTGCTATTAGCATGAATGGGGAGCAGCAAAATCAACACAGGTCCACTCCACTTCCCCCCACCGAAGTTAATTTATTGGATTTTTAACCCAAGGCTTCTGGAGACAGAATGGCATCCACGGAAAGGCTGGGAAGGGTCCCCGGGCCCCGTCGTCAAGGAGACAGCGCCATCCCATAAAGCATCCCGGCACTGGAAACTTACAAGGTGCCTGCGCACACGTTTCCTCCTGGGGAGCCATTAGTCTCCTGTTTCATGAGCGAGGGGAGGCAGGCAGGGAGGCGACCATCCGTCAAGCAGAAAGCCTGCCTGGCACCAAGGAACTCGGCTTCAAGATTCCATCTCCCAGCCCAGGCCTCTGGTCCCCGTGACCTTCCCAGAATTCGCAGGTGCCCCTGGGGCACCCTTAACGGCCAATGGAAAAGTGTCTGCAAACACACAGCCTCCTGGGGGCGGGGTGGGTGGGTGTCACCCTAGGACAGGCCTTTAGGTTGACTGTTACTAAAGGGGTTGTGGGGAGTGGGCTAGGTGCGGTGGGGGCGGGGAAGGGGCCCCGGGCGAATAATTTCAAGTGTGCAAATACCTTCCTGAAAATGCAGCGTCTGTGTGCAGTTTGGTGTCGACATAACTGACCTTCTGTCTTGAGCTGGAGCTGGGAATAGGTTGTTTTTTTTTAACAGGAAAAAGGAAATGCATGGGTGTGGAGCTGCCAGCAGCGAAGGAAGTTTCCAGGCGGCTTGTCAGGGCACGATTTATAGACCGAAGCCTCCAAAGGGCCGTGGCGGGCTGCAGAGCGGGTGTGATTTGTTGGTTGTGGAGCCAGCCACACTGAGTCGACTCGGCGTGCACACGTGGGCCCCACGAGAAAACGCCCTCATCCCGAGGGGGGACCAGAAACGGAACTCGGAAAGGAACAGAAGCAGCGGATCCCAAGACCGGCTTGGCGTCTGACTCGCGAGACGGGCCTTTGTACCCGGAAAGATGCCAAGCAGGTGCCGTGAGGGCCTATGGAAGACAAGGCACGTCCCTCTTAGCTGCTGGACCGGGTCCACCGGCAAAAGGAACACATGCACACGAGGAGCCGGAACCGAACACCCCAGGCTTCCCTGCGAACGCCAGCCTGCAACGAGGCGGCCTGCAGCCCCGGGGAGGGCCGGGGAGGCCGGGAGGCCGCCGGTGCAGGCACGTCCTGGGCAGGGGCCCCGCGGTGTGTGCCGAGCCCGCAGTCCGCGGGCCCCGCCGTCTGGGCAAGCTCCAAGGAGTCCACGCGTCCCGAGGGCCGCAGCTGCAACTCTGCAGCTCCGCCTCTGCTTCCTGCCCTGGAACCCACACATCTGTGTACACACTTTAAAATAAATGCACACGTGAGCAGCGTGTGAGTGGGGCCTGGGGGTGGCAAGGGCTTCCGAGGCCCCTCTTTGGGGACGCCCTGCCCTAGCGATGTCCCCTCCTCCGGGAAAGCCACCCCGCAGAAGGCTTGCACAGTTGCACTTTGAATAAGTGTGCTCCTTAGAGTGAGACTCCCAGACCTGCTTTGGGGCTCTCCAGTCAGCACAAGTACGAACCGGAGGTCCATTTGGAGGTCTGCAGCACCAATCTGCTTCCCCCAAGGACACCTACTCACTTCCGAACTCGGCTCAGAGGGCGGACAGGCCTGAACTTCTTTTCGAATTCATTGACAACCCTCCAACCCAAGACCTGTCCCCAGTGCCCCCCTGCCCCCCGGCCCCACTCTACCAAAGATTTCCCTTCCTACTAAGACAGCGAAAGCTGAAGTCCGCTCTCCTCCTCCGGAGCTTCTTGTCTCACATTTTCCGAATCCACTCCTGTTGCCTCGACCCCCTGTAAGACACGGGGAGGGGACGTGGTGGCCTGGCCTCCGGGAGTCTGGGGGTGAGCGGGCCGGCCTCCTTTTGGTGCGCTGTGTGCTCTCAGATTGCACCTGGGCAGGTACGTGGGAGGGGGTTGGAAGCCAAGCTCCTTCAGGGTGCCGCTGAGCAGTAGTAACACAAGTGCCACAACTTGGCCAACGGGAAGAGAAGGCAGATGTGTGGTGAATGCATCTGCCAGGGGCCAGCTACCAGCCAGGTCCCTCGGAGGCTCCATGACTGACCCGCCACTTAACCACTTTTCTCACTCGGGTCTCTACACAATGGCCAAGGCATTCGTTGCCACATTCATGAGGTTCAAGGTTATGGTAATGGGCACAGGAGTGAGAGAGCCAGGAGCTGGCACCGTACCCCTGAAACCTCAGCCTCCTCGGGCTGGCAGCTGCCAAGGGCCCTCCTCTGCCTGGCAGACACCTTTCTCCATCTGTCAGGGCCCAGCTCCCATGTCACCTCCTCCGTCAAGTTCCACCCAGCCGAGCAGACCCAGCCACCTCTCCCGGAGCCCCGCATAGCAGGGGCCTCCAGTGTTTTCGACGTGCGGGCTCCCTGAAAGTGCTTTAAAAATTCGTCTGCCCTCTCACACAGTTTTAAATGACAAAATATTTTTTATTGTAAGTTTAAATGCTTGCAGAGGATGTCGTTTCCTTAGTGCGTAATCTAAATATCAGCATTTTAAAACAAAAGTATTGCATCATTCTTTTAAATGTTGAGAATGGAAGCTAGGAATGGGAGCTGTTGTATGCCCGCCATAATCCATTTTTAAAATACTATATGAAAAGTCTCCTGTATCAACTTACTGTTCCATTTTCTCCTTGAACTCATTTCCATCCTGCTTACGTATTGTACTCTTTAGCAGTTGTCACGTACTTATATGTTTGAAAGTTTTTTACATTAATGATCATTGTATCCATTCTTTCCTAAAACAAAAAATGGAAACGTTAATTTAATTATTCCTGTAAGTCTGTTAAGTTTTAAGCAACTTTTCTAGACCAAGTTGTGACTTCAATAGTCATCAGAACACAATCAAGACAATCTCAGTAAACGTATTAGACATTTTCATCGTCACTAAACATAAAGGGTAAGTTTTATTAAAAATGCACCTCTTACAGAACTGCCATGGCCCTTTATTTTCCAATCAGCTGATGTAGCCACAAATGAAAATTATTTATGGCTAGAATGAGATAGGGGTCCGAATCAGTTCTTTTCCTAGCTTACGTGCTTTTAGAGAGAAAATTCTAGGAAACTTTGTTCTCGCCAAAACAAGAATGAATGAAAAGAGGTTTATCGTGCCAAAAATTACCTAACAGTCTTTTATCAAAAAATTAGTAATGGCCTATCAGCTGACGCATCAGTTTGGTAGAAAGAAAAGAATTAGAAACCAGGAGACCCCAAAACGTTATTTGTTACCCAGCCATTAGTCATTCGCTTTCCTCACTCTGGGAACTAGACCAGAAGGACGCCCCACCCAAACCTCTCCGATGGCGGCTGCTATTTGCTCAGAGGCTCCTTGTTTCCACTGAAAAGGTTGGGGAAATTAAAATATTTGTCGTTTTAATACAACTTGGCCAATACGATTTTTTCCTTTTTGCTTTTTAAATTGAAATATAATTTACATTTCATAAAACTCACCCTTTTAAAGTAGACAGTTGAGTGGTTTTTCATATTTTCAGAAGATTACACAACCATCGCCACTATCTGATTCCAGAGTATTTCGTCACCCCAATGAGAAGTCCCATAACCATTAGCAATTATCCCTCATCCCCAACCCACCCCCGACACCAGCCAATACCATTTTTGATAAGATGATTTTATCTCATCAGGTGCTTTTTGAAAATCCATCAGAAGGTTCGATTTTCAGACCCAGCTCCTCGGGTTCGTGGTCATGTCTGCCGCAAGCCCAGCGGCCCAACCAGACTTAATTTCCATTAGAAAAAACTGACTTCCGTTTCGGATCAATGGGTTCACAAGCATCTTGCGTCTGAATTCTAAGGTCCGAGGCCAGAGATGGATGGAGAGCAAAATAATGGTAGACCAGCTGTCCATCTGAGAGACTGGGAAGGCCCAGCAGCAGGGCATGCATCGTTGCCCCAGGGGACCGGGTCCTTGTCATTGCCTGTTGGTGCCCGCTTTACCGTGTTTGTGGACTCTCTTCAGGAGGTGCATTGCTGTGGACGCCACTGAGACTTAGGGGATGGAGAGGAGAGGCTGTTGAAGAGGAATTCTCATCCCTTCTGCTGCCTCACTCCACAAAACATCGGAATTCGGAACACTCCCATTCGGGCCAAATATCCCTTTTCTGAACATGACCTTTCCCCTGGCAGAAAGGCTGCAGCCCAGGGAAAGCGTGGTGGGCAGACACGCGCCGTGCAGACCTCCACGGAGGCCCCGGCTGCCCGCCGCAGGGAGTGAGGCCGGCGAGGAGACTCTCCGTTACCCGGAGCTCGAGCACCCTGCACCGTGCTTCTGTTTTGAGAGTGCCGGGTGCTCGAGTTCCGGGTAACGGAGAGTCTCCTTACGTTCATCCGGCACCTACCGGTCCTCTCGGGCACCGGCTGTCTGGGAGCCTGCTGGGTTATGGGATCGAACGGGATCAGATCCCCGGAAGGCTGAGAAGTCCGCTGCCCGCTGAGGACACGGTGACAGACGTGCTCCGTGCGTGTCCGTGAGGGAGGCAGGGCAGAACCATCGCTGAAAAGAAGTCTACGAGGTGTGATAAAAAAATATGGTGAATGTTTAAGTTTTAAAAAAAGGGTTATTGGAGTAAAAGACACATTCCCGTTGGCCGCCTGACTTGGAACACCGTGTCCCACGTTCTCGCCGCTTACCGAGGCGGATCTGCAGGCCCTCCGTCGTGAGCGGCTTCAGTTGCGCTGTCCTGGCCGCCTCGATGTCCCGCATTGATTCAAAACGCTCACCTGTCACTGTCCTTTTGACTTTGGGGAAGACTCAGAAGTCGCACGGTGCCAGATCCGGTGAGTAAGGCGGGTGAGGACACACTGTCCTGTTTTTTGACAGAAAATGGGGTACCAAAAGCCAAGTGTGATCTCCCTGCCGCCCTCTCTCCCAGTAAACCGAACACAACTGTCATCCTGTGTTCTCGATTTCCCCCGACAGGTTAGGCTTCTAACAGCTCCCGCAGACGTTTCCTGGTGGGTCCAAGGAAGCATCTCCCAGGGAAGCCTGCCACCCAGCTCTCTCCTCACAGTGACAGTTGACAAAGCAGCTAGGACGTGGTCAGCCTGCAGTGGTTTCCCTTCCTTGGGGTCCCTGTGCACCTCCCCCAGACAGCCAGCCCACTCCCAAACTCTGCCAACGGGAGAAATAAAGAATGGCCGATCGGGGCTGTTTATTTCAGACTCCCCACTTGGCTACAGCCCTCTCTGATCATGAACTTCCTTCTTTCCTCCAGCAGTTTTCCCGCCGGGCTGTGCATACAGATGTTTCCCTCTTCCTGGCTGTAATCCTCTCACCCTCGCACCTTATTGTGGCGTTGGCTTTGGGGGCCCACCCCCACTGAGCATACTACCTTCACTTTTCTCTCGTTTTAAATAGATCCAACTATCAGGAGGTCTCTAATCCTTCTCATTTAGGTTGGTGGCTTTCATTGGTAGAATGTTTTGGGTTTCTCTATGAAAGGTATTTAGGTTGGCCCACTCACAAATGGCAAGCCAACCATTTCAATTCTGAAACCAATTCTCTCCTTTGGGGTGGCAACGTGAATTCAGATGCTGTGTGAGATGCCAGACGCCTCCACGGGTCCCTTCCCATTAAATCTAGATGGGGAGCTATAAACACCTCCCCCTTTCATGTGGGTATCTCCTCCTCAGTCAACACCGCCAGGCTGAGCCGAGGGAGAGCCAAAGGCCTGGCCAGGGAAGAGAAGAGACTTGTCAGTGATGTCAGGACGTGACCCCTGAGGGAGGGGGACTCCAGGGGCACCGACCTGGTCGCATCTGAGAGATGCGACTCGAACTCGGTGCCTTTGACAAAGCCGAGGCCACAAGAGTGTCCCTGCTCCGTGAATCAGCTTGTTTCCAGAATTGGGTCTCTCTTCAGACATGGAGAGGTGGCTGCCGGGGGAGCAAACGTACCCCGACCAAAGCTGGGGTGAACCCCCATGCTGTGGCGGGATTGGAAACCCGGCAGTCCGAGCTCAGACCCTCAGAACTGCCTGCTCCCCAGGTTGTCTTTCAGTCAAATTATAACATGGAACAGGAGCCAAGAAAAATTTGGACAACAAGAAGGTTTTTGATCCTTGAAAGCCTTCTAGAGCATACATTAACGGGCCACGATGCAAATGCATGGGGCAAAGGGAGCCATCCCGGTGACTGCTGGACGTCCCTGCCTGCGTGAGTCCGAGGGAGCCTCCTCTCAGGGACAGCCTGCCCGTTCCTCACCCACCGTCCACGGACAACAGCCGGGCTGCCCCCACGTCTTGGCCATTGTCCGCAGTGCTGCAATGAACACGAGGAGGCAACACATTCCCTCCAAGTAGCATTTGGGGTTCCTTCTTTGTCTCTTGTGGTAGCCTTTGTTTTAAAGTCTATTTTGTCTGGTACAAGTATTACTACCTCAGGTTTGTTTGTGTAGTTGTGTTGGGGTTTTTTGTCTCCATTTTCATGAACTACCTTTTCCATCCCTTTCCTTCAGTCTGTGTGTGCCTTTCAATTTGAAGTGAGTCTCTTATTGCAGCATCTGTGTAAGTCTTGTTTTCTTATCCATTCAGCTACTCGGTGTGTTTTGATTGGAGTATTTAATCCATTTACATTGAAAGTAATTGTTGATACATATGTAGCTACTGCCATTGTATTATTTATATTCTTCATTTTTCTTTTTTTTTTTAATTTTAAAGAAGTTGCTCTAACATCCCTGGTAATACTGCTTTGGTGGTGGTGAATTCCTGGTCCTGTCTCCCTGGTCACCTGAGCTGGGTGCCCTAGGAGTGTCCCTTGTGTGAGGTGCATGAACCCTCTTGTTGTAGTTGAGACTTGGCATATCAGTGGGTGTGCTTACCCCACTGAGTAGGATTGGCCCCAGGGGGCTCTGGTGCCTGTTGAGACCTCCCTTTGTGTATTCCTCTTGTGGGGCTAATTGGGTGGTGCTGTGCCATGGTCTGAAGCCAACCTGCAGGTATGTTGATTCTGGGACCTCTTGGGAGCAGCTGCAGTACAGGCCCAGGTTAGCCACTGCCTGTGCCTGGCTGGAGATTACCTGGTAGGGGCTACAAAGCCATTCGAGGTTGTTGGCTGCCTGTGCTAAACCTGGAGGCACGTGGGAAAGGCCACTCTGTGGACCGAGGATGTCTGCCACTACTACTGGGCCTGAGGTAGCGCCACAAAAAGCCAGGCCACCCTGAGGCCTGCTGCCACCTGCCAGGCTCCTGCAGGCTCAGCTGCTGATAAAGCCTTGTTCAGTACATGAGTTGGGTGAGGCAGGATCTTGGGGAGTCAGTCACTGGAGTGGGAGGAGTTGCGGTCACCAGGTTAACGTAGATTCTGGTTTGGTGCCTGTGCTGTGCCTGGAGCTACTCAGTACGTCTCAGAGCACACTGAGGCTAGCTGCTGCCCGCCTGGGCCCAGGACCCAGAGTTTCCCAAGAAACAGTGCAATGCTGCGGGCTGGCTGCTCGCTGAGGAAGTGCCTCTGGCCGTTGGGGGAGTTAGGAGGGGCGGGGTCCCAGTAAGTGCACAGGGTGGGGCGAGCGGAGCATGTTGGACCAATCAGATTCAGATTTGGCTGCCGGGGGCGGGCCCAACCCAGGAAAGGTGGCGCCATCTGCCGGCTGGGTTGCAAGGGAGGAGGGCCCCACTCAGGAAAAGGGGTGATGTCCTCCAGCCCTTCACCCCAGAGTGACACACCTCCGTCTGCTCCCCGTATGCCTCTAACACCCCCTGAATCACCATCCCCCCACTGGAGCCCAAGGTGAGTGCCTGCGTGCAAGGTTCTGCTTGGGCCTTCGTGACGTTTGTATTTCCCACCACCTCTGTCCCACTCTGACAGTCAGGTCCCCACGGTGTCTCACAGGCAGCCATTGTAAGGGCTCCTCTTCAGGACACTGGGCTGGGGAGCCTCGTGTGGGGCTGGGGTCCCTCAGTCCTCGGGGGGAGCCTCTGTGACTGAGATATCGCTCCTGGTTCTCATCACCATACGGACGTGTGGGTCCAGTTTGTTTTGCGTCTCTGCGCCTCCTTGTCACAGCTTATTTATACCCTTAGATGTAAAACTTCTGTTCAGCTGACTTCAGGTGCTCCGGGTTGGTCGGTCTATAAGGGAGTTGCAATGTTAATGTGTTCAGAGAAGGCTCCGCGCTTACCTACTCCGCCATCCTGGGTCTCCCCTGCCCTCCCAGTGACTTTGAAAACCCCAGCATGATGGCCCCCGTGGAAATTTAGGACGAGAGGCAATGATTTCAGATTACATTTCTGCATATCCGTTAAGGAGTACTTAGTAATTTGCTCACTTATTTGCATTCCTGAAAAACTGTGGAATCAGAAAACTTTACAAACCGCTCAAGAAATCAGTGGCAACCCTCCGTGGAATAGCAGTCTTCCAAGGCTGTCAGTCTTGCAGTGAGAGAACCCACTAAAAACATGCCTTTGTGGGGGGGCCTTTCGTTTGTCCCTGCCCAGCATCTGGGACTCCTTCTGGGGATGATGGCACCCATCCCATGGTAGTTTTCATCAGGCGTATCCCCCCAGTCTTCCCTCCGGTTCATGTGGGTTCACTCTAGTTGCAAGATCCACATAATTCCAATCTCTTGGACACAGTATTTGGCTTAGGAGTGCGAAGATGATCTACCTAAACCATTGACTTTAGAAAAGTCTGTAAATTTGCTTCAACAACTTAAATCCTTTTCTCCTTGGGTTCCTCAACTGGTCGAATGTGAATCTACAAGATCTATGAGCGTCTGTCTTTGCGATCTCCTGGATGAAGAGGGAAGCAGTGTAAGAGGGGAAGAAAGGTAATCAGTTGGATCACTTAGACCAGCGGTTCTCAACCTGGGGGCCGCGACCCCTTTGGGGGTCGCACGACCCTTTCATAGGGGTCGCCTAAGACCATCGGGAAACACATATCAGATATTTACATGACGACTCATAACAACAGCAACATGACAGTTATGAAGTAGCAACGAGAATAATTGTATGGGGGTCACCACGATACGAGGAGCTGTATTAGAGGGTCGCGGCCTCAGGAAGGCTGGGAACCCCTGGCCTGGATTAACCCCTCTCCCGCTCAGGCAGAAAAGAACGTGCAGCCGCGGCCGCGTTCACTTAATTTCACTTCAACACGCTCTTGGAGGCTGACGCCAATCTGACTGGTTTCCAACGTGCAAATACAATACAAAGGCTGTTCTTGGAGTTCTTTCTAAGCGGAGCTTGTCTCCAACCCTAACGTGACGAACACACGAGGGCTGTCCGGAAAGTACCCAGCACGTACTATGAGAAACAGAAGCATTTCTGGCTGGATTTTTTCCCAGACAGCCCCTGTCTGTGATGATCAGTATTTAATCATTTTTTTCACGCGTAGGAATGCTGCATTTTCTAGGATTTGACATTTTCAGCGATCGAGAATGAGTATATTTTGCAAATGCAAACACCACTATTTATAATGCTATAAATAGAATGATGTCATTTGTTTCCAAAGACTACTGATGTACGATGACAATGCGAAAATAACAATAAAAAGCAAGATATTTCGTGGCAGCTTTGGGGGTGAAGTTAGGACTGTAACTCATAAATTATCGGGTAAACACGGTGGTTGCGGGCATCGCCGGTGTGTAATCTCAGGGAAAATGGGCTGGTTAAGACAAGTCATGCCTAAAATTCTAGACTTTTCCATTCAATAAGCCAATAAATTCCCTTTTTGCCTGTCTTATTGCGATTAGGTTTGTGATACTTGTGGTCTTGAGTCCCGACTGACGCAGTGTGGATAACATGACAATAGTAGCCATCATGGATGCCAGGCGGATCAAATGCACATTACCACTAAGCTTCATGGGAGCTGGTCCTTATAAGACTCATTTGCCTGGTGAAGAAACTGAGGCTGAGGGAGGTGAGTGGTTTGTCAGAGGTCACGTCGTTAATAAGCGGCAGAAGTAGGATCGGAACTCACGTCTTCCTGCCTCCAGAATCCGTGTTTTCATTCCTAGACCAGGCTGCCTCACAGACAGAACAACATCTGCTCCTCGTTGGCGGCGGGGATTAATAACTGGCCTCTCATCAGTTATTAATATAGCAAAGTAAAATGGAATTAGTTTCCACTGAACCATCTCCTTGACCTTCCTCAGACTCACCAGACACGTCGGTGTACCGCCCAGTCCTTTCCTGAGCCTTTGGTTAGGCTTGTGCTTTGGGCCTGTGGAATGTGGGGACTGAAGCTCTACTACAAGGTCAAGGGAGAGAGGAGAATTTTACTCTGACCCCGGGTCAACTCACCGACTCCAGGGTCCCGTGCACACTGGAGCTGGAGCCAGAGGAACCAGTGTGTACTTCAGCCAGGACCTGGCTACCTGCGGCTTGGGGACATATGAGTCACCCCCACTGAGGGCTTTGTTATCTTCAGTGGGGAGATTATTTGGGATTATCGGGGATTAAGGTGAAGAGGGAGAGGCAGTGCCTGTTTAATCCCGTGGCTCGTGGGTGCAGAGGGCATTCCCTGTTAGAGAGAACCCACCTGCTCCGCAGACGGGGGTCCCCTGGTCTCCTGTGGCCCGAGGCGGGCCGGGCTCCCCCGTGAGCCTAACCCCTGCTCGCCAGTGTCCGTCCCTCAAGAACACCCTGATAACATTCAGAGGGGCCTGGAAGGAAAGACACCTTTAAGCCTTTGCTGTTGACCCTCCCTGCAGCAAAACGGAGGGAGCAAAGCCCCTTAGAAGGGAGGGAATGGGAGAAGTGAAAGGCCTGTGAGGTAGAGAGGGGCCGCCAACCCGGGGGCAGGACGTCTGGCCCGGGGGCAGAGGCCGACAGGAGCTCACAGAGCCTCCGTCCACCCGTTTTGCTTCAGACTCAAAGGCCTGTGAGGCTCGGATATGCAGGGCTGGTCAGTGCAGCTGTCCGAATGGTGCCCTCTGGGCGGTATGCACAGCGACAGTCCGCCTCTTCCTTTCTTATCATGTTTAATGGCAAACATAACGCAGACGTCACCTCTGCTTTTAAAAACTAAAGCACTTAATTAAAGCTGAAGTCTCTTTCTTTCGACCACCCTCTGAGGAAGCCAAAGTTAGGGGTAAGTCCTAGATGTGTGTGTGCGCGTGCCTTCACGTAAATGGTGTTCTATCCATTTATCCTGTGTCTTAGTTAGAAAGGCATCTTGGGGCTCCATGCACGCAGAGAGCCTGCCACCCGGCCTTTCTGAGACAGAGCCAGTACCACGCAGGGGAGCCGCCGTAGCTCAGCCCTCCCTCGGGTCATCCCCTCTCTCTCTCTTGGGTTGGGGCAGCACCCCTCCATCAGCATGACTTGAGCCTCACAAAGATGCTACCGTGAGTCCCAGTGAGGTTGAGGGAAAGGAACGTGCCCGCTGTGGCCTGTGAGCCTCCCCCAGCTCCCACACTTGGGGTAACCCTCCAGCCTCCCTCCCAGGTGACCTGGGGTGAAAGGGAGCTCAGGGAGACCACAGCTACCGAAGTCTTCTCTCCAGGGGCTCATTCCTGATAGAGAAGATGCCCAGGGCCTGGGCCATCCAGAACAGAGACAAGGACATGTGCAATGGCAGGTTTAGGCCTGACTACGTTCACCCAGACCCTTTACCTGACTGCACCTCTTGACGCCCTGGTCTCCATGTCTGCAAGGGGTAGTTCCCTCTAGCTACCTTGTGGGCTGCCTCCTTCTACCTGGAGTTGAAAAAAATGCCTGATCCTATGAGGACGTCGTGGGCTGATGCACCCACAGGGAGGCTCAGGATACTCAATGGTGGTCACCGCAGGAAGTTCTCAGATCCCGACACAGGGAACGCTGCAGGCAGTGCCCCCAACCTCCAGGGTTAGAGCAGGCTGGAGAGCTCACCAGACTGTCACCCCGATGGCTCAGTGAGCCCCGAGCTTCCAGCGGGGAGCCCAGGCCCGTGGGCTATGCCCTGCTCAGCCTCCACAGCCTTCTGACCAGCCACACCACGGCCAAGGACGCTGGCATTGGGTGCCACGGGGCTGGCAACCTTGTCGGAAGCATTGGTGGCTCGGGCTCTTGGTCTTCTGCCTCTTTGTGCCATGAGCGTCCCTGTGCCCCTCACTTTCTCTCTCCTTTCTCCCCATCTTTGTGCCGTACTCCTGGGTTCAGGGCTACAGGCAACTCGGGAGGAAATGAAAAATGCACCCGGACTTCTCAGCTAAGGAAACAGCCCAAACTGAGATAAATAAGGGGGCAGCAGCTCCTCTTCCCAGATTTAGCTTCTTTTTTTGAAATTAGTGGTAAGTTTGGGGTTTTGGTGGAGGGGCAGAGGGACGCATCTGGGTGGTTAAGGAAGGTAGCTTCGGCGATGGAGCCATGGAGCGCAGACACCAGCTGGCGGGCCACCCTCTGAGCCTCGGTCCCCTTGTAGTCACCCCTCCTCACGCCGTGGCTGCGCTGGGCACCGAGGGCACGCTTGACAAGAAGATGTCTTTGCGCATTTCTCTCCGATTCCTGGTTCTTTAGTGATGTGCTGGCATGCGCGCTGGCTAAGCCACCGAGTCCTGACACCCCTTTTCAAATGCCTTAATTTGAGTGAAAGGAAGGAAAGAAAAAAAAAAGACAGAAATGACCCATAGCTGTGGGTTTTCACGTTCCCAAGTGAGATGGATTGCCCTGGAATCCAGATGTGATTCCATCAAAAACGATGTTCTACGCATCGTGTAACCATTTCGGAGTTACACAAGAACGTGTCTTGGCCTGTGGAACGTCTAGAATCAACATGAGCAGTAGCCGCACTGTCCCCCTACTTCACACAGCTTCTTCTTCCCTAGGGACACGAGGAGCAGGGCCCTTTGGGAGGCGCCCTCTGCGCACACCTGAGCCCCACGTCACGGATGGCGGTGCTGGCCCCGTGGCTGCGGCCACCCTTTAAGATTCCTTCCTTCGCCGAGGCCGGACCGCGGTCTCCGTCGTGGAGTGCGTGTCCTCCGTCCCGCAGCACCGAAGCCTCTCCGCCCGGGTCGGGGGCGGCGGTGTGCAGCCATGGGAGAGCGAGCACACTAGAGAACTCGGCATCCAAAGGCCCGGTTCGGCGTCCGTGTCCCCCCCCCGTGGAGCATGGGTAGCTAACTCATTGTCTCAGCCTCCATGTCTTAATTTATAAAATGGGTAAAACCATACCCCGCCCCCAGTCCAAATAACACGATGCAGGTCGTCACCAACAACTCCACAAACATAACCTAACGCACGTAAATTGTCCACAAGCATACGATTTGCCGGATGAGAATCGGGTGTCACGAAGCGTCTCATCAAACAGTCACTGAACCCACGTAAAGTCGCAGGCTGGAGACGGTGCTTACGGACCTGGGAGCAGAGGGCAGGCCAACACACTGAGGGCAGCGCCGCTCACCTGGCTGTCGGATAGAAATGCGAACTCCGGAGCTCCTGAGGACGAGGCTCGGGAGCCTGCCCACCCACGAGACCGGTTCGTGGTTCTCTTGCGTGTTCAAGCTTGAGAAGCGCTAGTTCACATGCTGTGCGAGTCACAGTCCCTGCCTTTAGCCCCCCGGTATTATCAGGTAGATCGTTAACGCACCTAATGTGGATACGAGAGAGTCTTTAGGTTTAACCGTGGCTCAGGGTGAGGACGCGCCTGTGACCAGGGCAGTGGGGCAATCACTTGCCGCGAGAATGTGAGCTCTGAGTTTGGCTTGAAGGAGCAGCAGTGAGAAGTTAGTGCAGGGACTGGTGGGGGAGGCACGGGCTGGGGGGCGGCAGCGGGGAAAGGGGCAGGTCTCCGTGGCTAACGCAGCTGCGACTGACCCCTCACCTGATCCCATGTGACTCAGAGTTGTTGCAAGAATCAAGAGAGTTACTGTATGTAAAACCCATGGCTGGTGTGTGGATAGCTACTGTCCTCTCCTCCCTGACTCTCACCGCAGCCTGCGTACCTCCAGTGAGGGCGGTACCCAGGCCTCCTTTGATGAGTCAGCTTCTTCTCTCCTTCCTGTGGATCCGTGTTGAGCAAGAAGTCAGGAAAGGGCATCTGTGTGTTTTACAACAAGTCCTTTGATCATTCGTAGAAGTGCGCCTGGTCAATCAGAGCCTCAGAGGGAACTTGGGGTGCTGTTTTGTGCCCTCTGGGGCTCTGGTAGCACTGACCCCTGCCATCAAAGGGGTCATGGAAAACCCACTGCAAGACCCAACGACACTGGTTTCTCAGATGAGAAGTGCTTCAGAACGTGTAGCAGCTCATTAAAAACACAAGCACCACAAAAAGGCATTTGTTAATGAGTGCGGAAAATGCCCGTCAACGGGAGAGACCCACTCCGTTACGCTGCTCCCAGGGTTGCTCCGACCCAATTCTGCACCAGCAAGGAGAGAATAAACACGTCTAGAGCCGGCTGCGCTCCGCTGGGGGACAGGATAATCTTGGGGAAACATTTTACGGTGTATCGCTTGAAGAAAAGTGCATTAGTCTCTCCTGAAAAAAACCATTTGGTTGACCTTCAAAATAAAAGCATTCATGAGAAGTATGAGCAGAAGTTTTCATTATTCCTTAAGCCCTCGCTTCAGAGAGACAAAAAATTCCACCCTCCATTGCAGGCCACAATGCCACGTTGCCAAGCAACTGATCTTTTATGGTGGATCGCCACGGAGACCGATGTAAACAAAATCATAAATCGCATTACCCTGCTAAACACTGGGTGTGCGTCCGGAGGCGAGCACAGGGCGGCTGTTCGGGTTAAAAGAGATCACCCGAAATGTGGAGCCGCAAGATTTTAGGCAGAGTAAATTGTCATGGGTGAGACTGTCATTAATGTCGCTCCTTTGTCCCCTCAATGGACAACAGCCCCTGGTTTTCCTGTATCAGGGACAGCAGTGGTCGTCGGAAGAGTCATGTCCAGCTGAAAAATTAACTCCGCCAGCCGCCGGGGGCCCAGGCTCTGAAGGAGCAGCTCCTGCGGCTCTTCCCAGCAGCCTCCGGGAGGACCGGCCCGCGCTCGGTGGTCACTCATGGTACAGCTCCTCGCAGAAGGCTCTGGAAGCAACACGGTGTACTTCATGTCCCTTTCAGACAGAGACAGAAATGGCATTTATGGAACAGCACTCTGTGACAGACACTGAGGCAGATGACCAACGTGTGGCATTTCATTTCGCCCTCAGAACTCTCCTGAGAGGTAGGCAGCACTACCCCTGTTGAATCAAAGGCCACAGGCCCCGGGGCGAGGACATTTATCCAAGGTCACACAGCCAGTGACTCTAAAGTGGAACTAAAGACTCCCCTAACACACCCCCAGTTTAGACCGAAGGCCCCCTGCGTGTGGAGGTTTCTGCCCCAAAGTGGACAACACATCCCACACTGGGGACACTAATCGCTGCTCAGGACACCGCTCCTGGGGCGGTTCTCATCAGAATGGCCTGGGTCCCTTCCGTGGCGTGCTGTGACATGCCCAACAACAGCTCTCTAGACGGGGGGCGGGAGGGGTGAGCGCCGGTGCCCTGGTGTGAATACCCCCAGGGGTGCACCGCGCACTCTCCTGGGCTGCGCCGGCGGCTCCGGCTCACCCCGGCACCCGTGGAAGTGTCAGTCAGTGTCCTGTGCCCGAGCCCAGACCCGTAAGACCAGGACTCCCAAGGGTGCGGCCCAGCTCTGGGTCTTTTGAAGACGTGAGGTTAAGAAGTGGCTGGGCACCACCGGACTAGAAGCTTCGTGTGCAGAGGCCTGTTGGCTTTCTCGACTTTGTCCTCTTACGAAGTCCTGTCCCTGTCCCATCACCATTCCCTCCAGGCGGTTTAGCAGAGCCATGCATGCCATCTGCCTTGGCCCTGTTCCCGGGCCCCAGCCATTCTAGTACAGGGCCACAAACCCCCCTGCCTACGGGACCTCCACACACAAAGCGGGGAGGGTGGAGGTGGCACCCAGGAGCCCCGGCTCAAGGGCAGCGAATGGCAAACCGTGAGGCCCACCTGGAGGGGACCGAGCCGAGCTGGGGGTGACGGCCTCATCATGGACACCGAGTGCCCTGGATGGCTGCCACACGGCAGGGTGGGTGGGAACTCCTAGGCCTTCTGAACTGTTAGGGCATCCCAAAAATTCAGTATTTACATGAAATCTCCTGATTTTTAAAGGTTGGCTCAGAGTTTTCTAAAAAAAGAACAACCGTGCACGGGCCAAGCAAAACACGCCTGTGACTGAGTCTGGCCCGACGGCTGTCATGACAAGTCCTTTGTTTTCTTGAACAAGTTTGTGTGTGGGGGGGATCCCCATCGCCGCTTACCCCACCCCCAATGCGTGCCAATAAAGAGGACATTTCTGTGCCCTTGTCTCCTGTCTTTACCCCAAACCTGACTGGAAACCCCAGACCAGGGATCGCGTGAGACGCCGCTGACCCCCACAAGAAGAATGAAGAGCAAAGACTTCATCTGAGTTTCTGAGGCAGCTGGGGGGAGGGCAGGGGGCCTCCAGAAGGCTCACTGTCGTCCAGCACAAGACGTGTCCCCCACCGATGCTGAGAGAAGAGAGACAAACGCATTCCCGCTTCCTGATTGGAAACGCAGGAAACGCTGAGAGGTTCCCCCATTATGTCCTCAAAATGCCTTTTCCGATCAAGCTGTCAGGCCCTGGTCTAAAACTGGGGTTCTTTCATGAAAAGGGCTTGACTCCGTTGCCTTCTAGAGACTTCGAGTGGGTGGAGGAGGCCACACGCTCCACAGGGCAGCCCCAGCCCACCTCCTCTCTGTGCCTGGTGGGTGAGAACTTGCCCAAAGTCGTTGAAAATGACCTCAGTGGCGGGGTTTTGCCACTTCCTGAGGACCCCAGGGCACCCCGTAATCAGCTCCCCTGCGAGAGCATGTTCCTTTGCCCATTTCACCCCGTTAGGGGGAGTCATTTCCCTCGGAGTTGGGAAACCACCCGGGCCCCCAGTTGTCTGAGCTCATTGTTACTTCACTCCAACTTCGACCCAGCACGGTGGCCGTGAGAACCACGTCAGCAGGTCCCTCTCTGTGACTCCGTCTCTGCCTCTTGTCAGGAGGCCCTTCACGATTCAGTCAGCAAACACAGAGCTGGGCACTGAGCGAGGCTCTGGTCCCCTCTCAGGTGTCCCCTCCCAGCTCTGGGCCCGCCCTCCCCAACCTGCCCTAGGACTTCTCGTCACATGGGAGTCTGACGAGGAGGACAGCCCTCCTCCCCTCCGAGCTGGGGCCAGCGTGCAGGGAAGCGCTCTCCAAGCCCAGCAGGGTTCGTGCACGATGAACTCAGGAGGAGGCCTTGGAGGAGCCCGGGACGCAGCACGGGGCACCCCCAGTGTGGGGGTGACGCCTGGCTCTGGAGTGGTTGGAGCATCTGTGAGACGAGCGGGCCCCGGCCTGTGTCGGGTGGAGCATCAGTCTGGATGCTGACAGAGTCAGTGTGGGATGATGGGGGGATTCACACCCCAGGCAGATTTTGACCAAACGAGGACCTCCACCGAAGACCCTGCAGTTCTAATCTGGGGTTAAATCCAGGATGAAGCAAGCCAGCTCCTTCGTGCACGTGACCAGTATTTACCGAGCCCTCCCTCACTGAGAACGTGCGTTTTGGGCAAGGGCCCGAAAGCAGGCAGGAGGAAGTCGTGCTGAGTCTTGGGGAAGGAAGAGCATTCCAGGCAACAGGAGCAGCAGGTGTGAAGACACCCAGGCAGGAGACGGTGTGATCCACTCAAGGGGAAGTGAGAAGCCCCAGGGACATAGTGGAGTGAAGGAGCGGGTGCAGAGGGAGTGGAGGCAGAGGGGCCGTGGGTGCCTTTTACCGTCCAAGCGGGGGCTGGGTCGTTTACCGTGAGGGACAAAGGACGCAGAGGCAGAAAGTGCCCCGGACTCCCGTTCCAGCAGACTCCTCTGGCCGTTGTGTGAGAGCAGACAACAGGGGCTCGGGGTGAGCAGCAAGTTCAATTAAGAGGTGACTATAAAATCCAGGGGAGACCTGGTGGCCTGGGCCTGTGGGGTGACCTGGGGGGCATTGAGCAGTGGTGCATTCTGGGTATGGAATGCAGAGACCCTAAGATTTGCTAACAGATTGAACACAGGACATAAAAGAATGGGGGTGTGGGGGAGTCAAGCACGAGCAATCAAAAGCATGAACTTTCTATTCACGAGGTTGGAAAGGGGGGGCAGGGATTATTGGGGGAGCTGGGTGTTCAGTTTTGGACATGTTCAGTGGGTAGTGACTGTTACACCTATCGGTGAAGTTCTCGAGTTGACAGTTGTGTAGAAGACATTGGGGTTCAGGGGAGAGCCCTAGCTAGAGATAAGTATACAGCAGCCTCTCCTTTGACCAGAACTCAAGCAACCAGCACTTTCAAGCAGCCGACAAACAAAAGAATCACGGAAATAATGCATTTATCCGGCACGGGTGCCCGTTAACTGAGAGTCCACTGTGCGTTCGATTCATCGCGCTCCTGAGCCAGGGCACTGAACGGATGAGGAAGGAGGCTCAGGCACAGACAGACTGTCACGGGGCGGCTTCAGGTGGCCATTCAGACACCAGCTACAAAGGAAGTCGCCTTTTATCAAGGAAAACAGACACACTCACTCTCAGACCATTCACTCACCTCCTGGAAGGTAGAGCCTTGAGAAATGTCGTCCCAAAGAATACAGAACAGTGTTCCTTTTCCCCTCCCCGTGTGTGGTTCACGCTTCTCCCCTAGCCGTGAACTTCACAGCCACGTTCATGGCCGCTGCATTTCCGTCCCTCGCCTCCCTGCCAGGCAGGCTTGCTTAGATGGTTGTCCGTCCGCCTTAGAAGTATCCATAAATCCAAGAAGAGGTTCTTCTTCCGTCCCTCTACTTGGGTCAGTTGGGTCAGCTCCGTCCTGGGGCTGTGGTGTGGGCAGCTTTGCTTTCTCGAGTTATGCTGACGGCACAAAGACTATGAACTTAACTGGTCTTGAACGGACCTCGTGATGGTTAACCCCCCCAGCCCGCCGCACCGATTCTCGGTCAGTTCCGAACCTGCCGCTAGACCACTGGACCTGATTTTCGGTACTTTGCCTGGTACGTGAGACACATGACTCCAAGTTCCATCTTATTCTGACCCCTTGTTTGCACGTAACTAACATTTTTCTATATCATGTTGGTTTTTTCTCTTTAATGCTCAGGAGCCCAGGTGTAGGGGACAGTTAGGTTCAGGGCCTCAGGTCTGGGAGGGTTAAGGTTACACATCAACTTGACGGGGTTAAGAGATGCCCAGACAGCTGGTAATTCCTGGGTGTGCCTGGTGGGGGGGGGGGAGATGTTTCCAGAAGAGATTCATATTTGAGTCTGTAGACGGGGTGAGGAAGATTGTTCTCATCACTGCTGGTGGGCATCCCCCAATCCACTGAAGGCCGGAAAGAAAGGCTGCGGGGCAGATCTCCTCCTGCCCTCAGACGTCAGCGCTCCCGGCCCGAGGGCCGTCGGATCTGCACTGGAGGACACCGCTGGCTTTCTGGGCCTCCAGCCTGCAGACTTCGCAGCTTCCAGAATCCTGAGCCACTGCCTCATGCTGAATCTCCCTCCATGTATCTCTGCATGGACATCCTGTTGGTTCCGTTTCTCTCTCCAGAAGCCTGACTAACAGACTGTATGTATGATCTGTTAGCTTTCGCAGTAATATTCTTGCAAAACAGGTCACCCCAAACCAGTGGCTGCAGCAGCAAGCCCCTCTTATGTCTCCCAGCTCACCCATCTGTGGTCAGCCTGACTCTAGGCTGCCGGTCTGTTTTGGGTCTGCTCCTCACATTTCCTTTGCTTTGGGGCTGAACAGGCCTTCCAGGACACATTCTCATGGTGGCAATGAAAGCACAAGAGGACAGACCTCATCGCCAAAGCTTTTTTTTGAGTTCAGTCACACGGCCAAACCCAACATCACTGGGGTAGGAAGATACTCTCCACATTGAGTCAGGACAAGGACGGGGAAGGGGGAAGAAAACAGCAACAGTTCTGCAGCTGACCGTGTAGACGTTTCTTCGCTCTGTGCTTTATGGCAATGCCACGTGGTGTCGGCTATGTCCCAGTCAAGCAGACAGTGCACCTATAGACTAAGTCAGTGACAATGAGATGGGGACCAGCATGGCCTGGAACTCTGTTGCTTGGAGGCCTAAAAGCTCCCCATTTTAACAATTATCGGCCCCCAAAAGGAAACAGCAGGTGCCATGCCCAAATCCTAGGGCCTCACGCCTTCAGTGTGTGTGAGCCGACATCCAGCCTCCAGGACTGCGTCTCTGGGCCCGGGGTTCCCTGAAGCACTGGATGGCCCCCCTCTGCGCCACACAGAAGCAGAAATTGTCGGAAAGCTGCTGCCCCCAGGAGTGGCCCTCACCGACTGCTAGAGTTTGGGGGACAAGGCTCCCAGCACCCTCCCTGCTGCTGGAATAACTCGGAGGCCTATGTCCTACAGTTTGTTCTAGAGCAGCACTATCCAACCTCCTGGCTTCCCTGGGCCACATTGCAAGAGTAAGAATCGCCTTGGGCCGCACATAAATACACTCACACTAACGATAGCTGATGAGCTAAAAAACAAAAAGGCCCATGCATACTTTTCATAAAGTTTTAAGAAAGCTTGCGAATTTGTGTTGGGCCGCATGCAGAGCCGTCCTGGGCCACAGGTTAGACTAGCTTGTTCTAGACTTTCCCCCACGGTGCAGCACCACAGCCCCTCACCATCTCCTGTCCTCTTCCTCCCTCCTGTCCCAACTCCTCTGCTGGCATTGCCTGGGACCGTCTTGCCCATCAGCTGTGTACACCTGAATCTCAAAACCAATTCAAGATTCTGTAAAATGCACAGGGCCACTCTGAGGGCACCCACGACAGGGGGACCTGGCAGCTGATGTCCAGCCAAGGTTCTTCCACCACCTGCACATTAGACCCCGGCCGAGAGTGGAGTCAGTGGGAGGGCAGGAACTCATACTCAGGTGTTAGGTGTCCATCGCAGGGGCCTTGGAAACGTGTCTGAGGCCAAATTTGATTCCAGGGTCACCGGTTATGCCTCCTGACTTAGAGGATGGCAGCGTCTGCTGCTCCGGGGAACCAACCCAGCCCTCATGGCCAGACAGCTCCCAGAGTTCTTTCATTGTCCCCATCATCTCTGATCCATGCTCTGTCTGAGGAAGGTAGCCAGTTCATTCCCTTCCGCTTAGGTGTGTATGATGGGCCGTAGGTAAAAGTACTGCCCGACGCAAGACTGTATTGTTCAGAAGTCAAAGTCAGCACAAAACGTTCCTATATTCATTCACGCGCTGCATCCTTATGGAGCACCAGGCACTGTTCTATGCTGGGGATCCAGGAGTGAACAAAGCACGGAAGGGTCCCGCCCTCGTGTCACTCACACTCTAGGGAGGGGACAGAGTCAATCAACAACAAACGTGATTTATTTTAAACAGTTTTATGGAGACACAACTCGCATAGCAGAAAACTCATGCACTCAACGTGTCCAGTTCAATGGTGTTTAGTGTATCCAGCGCCGGGCAGGCCAGAGAGACCCTGTGTTAGCTGTCACCCCCCATTCCATTTTCTCCCTCACCTCGGCCTCTGGCAACCGATACACCTGTTCTGGACACGTCACCGAAGTGAACTGGAACAATCCGTGGTCTTTTGTGACTGGCTCCTTTGACCCAGCATCGTGTTTTCAACGCTGTCCATACTGTGGTACACGAGGGCTGTCCGGAAAACAGTCCAGCCACAGCTGCCTCTGGTTTTCACGTGACATGGCTGGATACTTCCCGGACAGCCCTGGGACACCATTCATTGCTTTTTATTGCCAAGTACTAGTCCATTGTGTAGATATAGCATATGTGAGTGATTCACTCATCAGTGGATGGATAGGTGGGTGGTTAACAACTTTTGGTTGTCAAGAATAGTGCGGCGATGGACACTCATGTACAGGTATTTGTTTGAGTACCTATTTTCAATCTTTTGGAGTACATACCTAGGCGTAGAATTCGTAATTTTATGTTTAGCATTTTGAGGAACTACCAACTGTTTTTCACAGTGATTGTACCACGTTACATTCCCACCAGCAATGTATGAGGGAGGATTCCTATTTCTCCACATTCTCACCAACACTTGTTATTTTCCTTTTTTTTTATTTTTTATTTTTATTGTAGCCATCTGAGTAAGTGTGAGGTAGTATCCCATTGTGATTTCAATTCAAATTTCCCTGATGACTGATGACATTGAGTATCTTTTCATGTGCTTTGTGGCCATTCATAAATCTTCTTTGGAGAAATGGCCACTCAAGTCCTTTGCCCATTTTTTAACTGTGTTGTTTGTTTTTTCATTGTTGTTGTTGAGTTGTGAGAGCTCTTTATATATTGTGGATACTATACCCTTACCAAACATGATTGTCAAATATTTTCTCATATGCTGTGGGTTTCCTTTTTACTTTCTGGATGACATCCTTTGCAACACAGAAGTTTTTCGATTTTGATGAAGTCCAATTTATGTCTATTTTCTTTTCCTGCGTATGTTTTTGGTGTCACATACGTATGAGAAAGCTTTGCCTAAGCCAGGGTCACATAAACGATCTGCTATGTTTTCTCCTATGAGTTTCAGAGTTGTAGTTCTTACATGGGTCTATGATGCATTTAGAGTTAATTTTTGTGTATTGCATAAAGCAAAAGTCCAAGTTCAGTTTTTGGCATGTGGATAGCCAGTTGTCCTAGCACCATTTATTGAAAAGATTTTTTTTTCATCATTGAATTGATTTTGATGAACAGACATGGAAGGGTTTATTTGTGGACTTCCAGTTTTATTCCATTGAGCTGTATGTCTATCCTTATATCAATAACACACTGTCTTGATTACTATCACTTTCTAAGTTTTGAAATTTAGAAGTCTGAGTCCTCCAACTTTGTTCATCTTTTTCAAGATGTTTTGGCTAACTTGAGTACCTTGAATTTCCATGTGAATTTTAGAACCAGCTTGGGAAAAAAAAAAAGGCCATTGGGATGTGATAGAATTTGCATTGAACCTGTAGATAAATTTGGGGGGTGGGTGGGTATTGCCATCTTCACAATATTAAGTTTTCCAACACATGGATAGAGGATGTCTTTCCATTTAATTTCTTTCAGTGATGTTTTCTAGTTCTCATTGTTCAAGTCGTGGATGTTTTTTGTTAAATTCGTTCCTAAGTATTTTATTCTTTTTGATTTATTGTAAATGGAATTGGGGTTTTTTAATTTCATTCTTGGATTGTTCAATACAGTAATTATTATATATCAGTCTTATATCCTGCCACCTTACTGAACTCACTTATTAGTTTTAATAGCGCTTTAGTGGATTTCTCAGGGGGGTTTGTATATTGTGTCATCCGCAAAGAGAGTTTACTCCTTCCTTTCCTATTTGGATGCCTTTTACTTCTTTTCCCTACTTAGTTCTCCTGGCAAACATATTTTTTTAAAAAGTGGATAATCCAGTGTATTAGAAGGTAATACGTGCAAAGGAGGGAAAAATAAAATACATATTCAAGTAAGGGAGATCAGCATGCCGGGGTCCGAGGTGTCACTTTGAAGTGGTGACATCCAGGCGGCGGGAACAGTCAGGGCAAGGAGCCTAGGCACAAATGTGACAGGGGCCGTGTCTGCGGCTAGGACAGCGGAAGCAGGGACATTCCACAGAGAGCCTGAGTCAGAAGAGTGGCCTGACTGGACTTCGGGCTCTTGCTGAAGGGGACAAAGGCAAAAGCAGAGCAGCCAGCTGGGAGCTGTTGTGGTAATAGTCCTGGGGGAGGGGACCGTGGCTTAGACTAGAGCAGTGTCTGTGGTGGGGATGAGAAAAGATTGACTTCTAGGGTATGTTTTGAAGACACAGTTCACGGGATTTGTTGACAGATTGGATAGAGAGTGTGGAAAGGAGTCCACCGCTATTGGCCCAAGCACCTGAAAGGCGACAGTGGCCCTCGGCTCAAGTGGGGACAGCTGCTGAAGGAGCAGGTGCTGAGGCCACGAGCAGGATTCACTTTCGGAGACACTGACTTGGCAATGGCTGCTAGGTCTCCAAGCAGAAATCTCGAGGAGGGAATTGGGTGCACATGTCCAGAGTCAAGAGAGAAGTCTCAAGTTGAAAGCTAAACTGAGACTCATTGCGATCTCAATGGCCCTTGAAGCTGTGCAGTGGGAGCTGGTCACCAAGGCAGCGAGTGGCCACAGGGGACGAAGACTGGGGCCTGAAACATCAAGCCTCCCAGTGTCTATGGGCCGGGAAGCAAGGCAGAAGGAAAAGCAGGAGCGAGGCCCGAAGACACGTGACCAGAGTCCGTGAGGCAGGAAGGAGCCAGCTTGGAATGGGGCTTGGGGTCTGGCACGGCGTGGCGAGCCCTTTTGGACCAGGCAAACCCATGCAGGGGACACTGGATGTCCAGTACTGAGTCCTAGAAGGCGATCAGAGAAGGGTCAGCCACGCGTGCAAACCCAGTCCCAGTGGCATTTCGTACGCGCTTGCTGCCTGAATGTCATCCTCTATTCACCTCCTGTTGTCATCACAGTGCACGGGGTATTAGCAACCATCATTCCCATGTGGCAGACAGAAATGGGGGCGAAGAGAGCTGCCATGACCCACTCGGGGGCTCCCAGCTGGTCAATGAGAGCGTCAACACCTGAATCCAGATCGGCTTGTCCCCAAACAGGGGCCCTCGCTTCGACACCTACCATGTCTACCTGGTTCCCCAGGACTTGCCGTGGCACCCCAACTCAGGGACACATGTTTTGTCCCAAGACACCTCCCACAAACTCAGGTCAATCCAGACGAGGTAGCTACTCGTGGCCCAAGTTGTGGACATTCCCACTTTGGAATTTGCTCGCTCGGGCAGAGAGGTAAAGCATCCCTTCTTTCAGGAGGAAACGCTGCTCTTGTTCTGGTCCCTCAGATTATCCTCTGAAGTGAGAGGGGAAGACGGACTCTCAGGGACATTTGTAGGGGAGGCAAAGCTCCCCCTTTTCCCTCTGAAATCTTCCAGCTGACCTACAAATTCAGTTCACATGAGGCAGACCCACGAGAGAAAAGGAGCAGCGTATCACGTGTGTACGTGCGGGGGCTCCATGGAAATCAGGGGCCCCAGGACGGACAGCTGGTTGAGGAGTCTGGGCCGTCTGAGCTAAGGAGCAAGCGGGGTGGTGGCCGGGACTTCCCAGAGAGGAAGGCGGTTCACAGGGAGACGAGAGCGAGCAGACCTGCGGTACAGAAGTTCCTGCTGGACCTTGGGGCCACCCAGAAACAGGACGAGGGGAGTGCAGCGAGCAGTTGCTGGGCTCCCCGCCTGCCACACTTAGCGTACTTCCCATGTCTAATGTGCACTAGCTTTGCCCCAGTTCGTGAGGGGAAAAGCAAGGGTGCTCATTATACAGGGGCTGTACCAACTCGTCCTATAGAAATGTTCTTAATTCCTTTATCTATGCTTATGAGCTCAAAGTGTCACTCTAGAAATCAGTAACGATATTTGTATGCAAAATAATACCCTGGAATATGATAATTGGGTTTTTTAATTGTTAAATGTATTCGGGTGACGTTGGTTACATAGCTTCCGGGAGCACAGTGCTACAGCGCATGTGCATCACGTGCTCAGCACCCGGAGTCCATTCTCCTTCCGTCACCGTGAACTTGGGTCCCCTCCCCGCCTTACACTCAGGTAACCACTGACCTACCGACTGCGTCCACAACTTGTCGTTTCTTTACTGCTTTCAGCTTTGAATTCCATATATGAGCTATGTTTTAAAATAAATAAATGCTAAAATCCCCTTACAATACAAAATACAAGTACCAAAATATAAACAGATAAAATTTGTAATTCAAAAATTAAAACGAAAGGGTTTTCCCCCCTGAGAGTGTGGGCCCAAACGTGGGTGCGCGTTATACACGGGGGCGCGTTACACCCGGCAGACGACGGTCCTGGTCGTTCGGGTCATGCTAAGGCACTAGCTCCACCTGAGCAGGCTTTTCTGTCTGAATTCCTTCAGGCAGGTGGCGGGGGGCAGGTAAAAGGTTCTTCTTGAGTCTCTTGTTTCTTAAACGTAACTAGCTTAAAATCATCAATATCCCCACAAAAGGCCCATTTTGGGACGGCAAACTCTGCTCCCCGAGTTCTGTCCTCTCCCCACATGCTTGCTCTACTCCAGAGTCACGTGGACTCGTTGGAGAGAGTGGCTGTCACAGCAGCTGTTACTAAGGGTCACTGCACCACCGTGGACCCAAGGAAGAGCTCTCTGGGAAGAGGGGGCCCGGGCCGCCCGCGTCAGGAGGCAGGGTGCCACCCAGAAAGGCGGGCTCCCACAACGGGCACGTGGAAGAGGCTGGCTCCAGGAGACACACATAGGAGCTTTGTTGGGGAGTCTGGAAACCCCCAGGCCCTTCCAGGGAAGGGAATGTAGACGGCCTGACCCTAGAACAGCATCGCACTGACCCCCGGGGGTGCAGTGGTCTAGGCGAGGGGCTCTGGGCAGCCCTCAGAAGTGCTGACATCAGACGAGCCTGGGCCGGGGCAGGGGGTGGGGGGCGGGTTTAAGCATTTAGCTCAGTGCTGCTCTCTTCCTCGGGGGTCCGTTCTATTTTCAGAGCACCTCTGGGCGCAGTAAAGGACCCTAATTGCCTCCCAAGAGGCCAAGACCAGCAGGGCACGTTGTCTGGTGAAGGCCAGGAATGCTCTCCAGGAGCCTGGGCTGTCCCCTGTCATTGTCCTACAGCACATGGGGTCCCTGTGTAGTCAGGGAGGATGTTCTGAGGATAATGAGCGCAAGATGAAGCAGAACCCCACCATGAGCTCGGAGTGGGGAGAACCCCAGCCAGCACTCCCCTGGTGCCAGGCCTCGCCCAGGAGGGCAGGAGTCCCAGAAGCCTCATTTCTTCTGCTCAGTTTGGAGACATCCCTGCGCCACCCCTAGTCCTTCTATCCAGACCATCTTCAGCTGCAAACTGGCAGCACTTCCAACACTGGTTCTCATGAGCTTTAGGAATCCAGCTTCCTAATTTTTTCCAATTCCAAATATAAAACAAACCAAAAGAGCATTAAAATAATTTGAACTTCAAAGACTTTCTAATTCCTGGTGGCCACAGTGAAATGAAATTAGAATCAGTCAGCTAGCACGCTCTTGCGCGCGCTCTCTTTCTCTCTTACTCTTTCTCTCTCTCCCTCTCCTCTCTTTCCCGTTTTTCTCCCTTATTTAAGGACAGGAAAATAAAAGCAGAAGGGACACAGAGCCCATGCAACTCCAGGAAAAGTTTGCACAGAGCTCCCTTAGCATCTAAGAGCGTTTGTCACTGAGGATTAGTGGGACAGCCTCCTGTAATTACCGTCGTTGCCCATTTGTGGCTATCTCCGTGAGGCCAGTAAATCTTGAAATTACAGGCTGACCACCCTGGAGAACTGAAACAGTCAGCCACATCCCTCAAAGGCATGCCCGGGGCCATTCCCGCCCCCCTGGGAGGACTAGCGCTGGGGACAAGGCCCCGCTGGGAGGGGGACTCCCAGACCTCACTGCAGCTTGAAAGTAAATGAGACCAGGGTGGGTGGCCCAGGACACCCAGCACCTCATGCACGCAGCAGGAGAGGCTGCCGGCTGGGGCCGTCCCTGTCACCCCTTCCCTGACCCCTCCCCCGCATCGACTGCTGGCGGGTCCGCAGAGACAGGCAAGAAGAGACAAGGACCTGAAGAGGGGGACAGGAAAACCTCTCGACCAGGACACTCCTGCCTCCCGACACACCGTTTCTGCGCATTGAGGACGGCCAGGTCCCGGCAGGGTGCCATTTACTAAATGGAGCTCGAGATCCGGCCTGAGCGCTCACCATGACCTTGATCGGGACTTTGAAGTGAGCCTGTACGTGCGTCCTCCCGACAGGTGAGGGCTGTCCGGAAAGTACCCAGCCCTGCATTAATCGTATGGAAAACCCAGGCATTCATGGCTGCATTTCTTTTTGTTCTGGACAGTCCTCCTAGGTCTCTGAAAAACCTCAACGTGTATCAAATCAACTAACAAAGACCTGGCGAACGTCGCTCAGGCTGCCGTCTTCCCACGGACAGGCACCATGACTAACGTCCATTTTCTCTCTGCGGGTCCCTTAAACGGATGCTTTTGAGCAGTTCCCCCTGTGGTCCGAGTCCATAAACTCTGCACATAAACACGTGAAGACACGACCAGCAGTAGGAGGTGCCACAGGCCCTCCCAGTGCCAGGAGCCTGTCGTGGAAAAGGGCCCCATCACGTGTGGGCTCCGTGATCTCGCCCCCGGACGATGCATGTCATTGTAAATTTGGGTACGGACACCTATAAAATCTGTTCCTCTGTCGACTTTATCAATTCCCCTAGTTACGAAAGCTCAGCAGGGTATGATTTTGCAGTTAATTAGTATAAATAACACATCTGGGTCAAAGCTTAAAATAATATTCCCCAAGCCATTTAGCACCTATCCATGGCCTGCTGTCCAGATGTTCCCTCTTATCTGCTCTCAGCCCCTCCACTGATCGTCTCATTTCCCACATGTGTTCCTTTCAGTATCTGCAGAGAAGGTGTCGTGGGGCTCTGGGTGGCCTCACGCGCGCGTGTGTGTGTGTGTGTGTGTGTGTGAGACGGGGGCGGGTCGGACATGCCTTCTCCTGGAACGAGCCTTGGGTGACTTGCCCAAAGCTACAAAACAGAAGAAAAAAAAATCGAATGACTTCTTCCCACCGTTTTTTTCTGCAAGAACATCAGAGGCCCGAGGAGCACCGTTCAGATGCGATCGCGTCCCCACTGCGGAGGAAGAGCGACCCCTTCCCTGTGTCCACACCGACAAGAGGACGTTCTGGGTTATGATGCCGACACACAGCAGGAAGCACAACCAAAACGAGATGACAGAAGAGAAAAGAATGGGGGGAGGGAGGGACGAAGGCAGAGAAGGCGGCAGGGCGAGATGTGAGAGGAAGGAAGGGAAGCAGGGAGAGCGGAGGTGGTGGCAAGTCACTTTTGCAAAGGAGGCTGCGCCCTCGTTGCTCCCGGGGCTGCTGGGGGGAGAGCCTGGCGGCCCAGGGTCGCTCGCTCGGCTCCGGCGGTCGGAACTGTTTGTGCACCGGGCAGGTGTGCCCCCAGGGAGCTGCGCCCGCACGCTGCCAGGCTCCCCTGTCCCCGTGAGGCTTCGGCGTACGGATGCCCCCTGCCCGGCCCACGGCCCACCTCGGGGAGCCTCAGGTTCGGATGGCCGTCTTCCACGGGAAGCTGAGGGAGGAAGGAGCCAGTGGAGACCCTGGGAATGCTCCCCGCCACCCAAGACTCTGCCACGAAGACCCCAGGTTCACACTGGCCGTGAAAAATGCTGCCCCACGTCCTTAGCCGGCCGGCCTGCACGCCCCGGTGTCCAAGGAAGACAGTTCTCTTCGGGGACAGAGGGACAGGAGGTCTCAGGTGAATCGTAGACGCGGCCATTTCCAGGTCCGTGCCAGTGACGGCGGGCAGGTGGCCCTTACGCGCTTCCAGTCCCCGTGGGCCCTTTGAATTCCCGAGGACTGGCTGCACCCTGCGGCCTCCCCGGCATTTCCCCAGATATCTGCACCGCCCCGCGCCCTCTCATCCCCCACGGAGGAAAGACTGCTGCAAACCCAGACGCCCCGTGGAGGGGGGCTGGTGCCAAGTCGTCTGGGGCGCCCTCCCCCGGGGGACCAGGAGGCGCAGCCAGCCTTGTCACCGTGCTCTCACGCAGGATGGATGGCCCCGGTAAACCGATCCTCGCTCATGTAACCGTAGGTGCCATTTCCTATAAATACACCCACCAGACAGTTCCCCTGCACGCGGCGGCCGGCCCTGCCAGGGCTCTGCCCCCGCCACAGCCTCGAACCGCCCTGTTCCCGACCTGCTCCGAGCAGAGACCAGGGTGGGTTAGTGTCTAATGGCAAAGCCGGGCGCGCTCCCTCCCCAAAGCCTTCCCTTCCTTCCTTCATCATGTTCTGTAATGTCCCTATCACATGCCCTGCTCCTCTCCTCTGTGCCAAACCAAACAGCCTTAGTCTTGCTAATCTCTGCTCAGATGGGGATCAGGGCCATAAGTCCCACCGCTGGGGAAAGCAGGCCTTCCCTGGCCACGAGGTGGGTGCCTGGCACCGCGCACGGTTGGAAACGCACGGCAGGTGACGCGAGGACGGCCGTCACGGGGCGCCGTATCCAACGCAGATGGGGCGGGCATGGCACCCGTCGTGGCGGACTTTCCCCCGTAAATTGGCCACTCACTGCCCATCAACCCCAGCCTCTCTCCTCTGTTTCCCTTGTCTCCCTTGGCGCATGATGTTTGAAATTTTGGGTGGAAGTGGGGACAAGAGAGCTGCGCCCTGGCTTTGCCAGGGTAAGTGAAAGCAAATCCCACTGGCTTCTTGACTCAGGGTTAAAAGGTAAAAGGTCATCATGGCTGGGGCTAAACGTGTCGTCCGTGTGCATGGTGTAAGCAATGGGAACCTGCTCCGGACCTAGACCTGATTTCACATCCCCACGTGGCCCGTGGAGGCGAGCTGCCCATTCGCCTCCCTCCCAGTCACCCGGCCAGATGCCGTGAGCCTACTCACGGCTTTGTCAGCCCATCCCCAGTCCTCGTGGCGTTCAGCTGTCGGAAAGTGTACGGAGCAGAACCTTCCTGGCGTCTTTAAGGGAGAGCCACAGTGGGGTACATCTCAGCACATTGCAGGGGTGTGGGAAAGGTCTGGGAGGAAGGCAGAGGGTACCCCGGGCCACCGAGGACACCAGATTTTTTCCTTTTCATTCCTGTCTTCTCCCGATCGTCTTCCGGAGAGGAGGGTCGATCCACGATACAGGCAGTACGGGGAAGAGGTGCCATTCAGACCTTAGGCACTTCGCATGTCTTAAATGTCAGCCCTGGCACTCCCCAAGCAGGGAGCCACCCAGGCCAGGCCGGGACTGAGAGGCTGAGGCTGGGTCGTGAATGGCCCTCATCGTGGGCAGGAAGTAGCCCAGGAGAGACGTCCCCCACGTTCCCGGGTGAACCTTGCTTCTCCACCACATCCACGAAGGGCCCTGGGGAGCGACCGGAAATCCTCCCTCCCAAGCGTCAGCATGAGCCATCAGCTGCATCGGGTGACAAGCAATTGAAAATATTCATCGTGTACATTTAAGGCAGGCACTTTTTTAGGAAAAAGCAGATCTATGTTATGTTAAATGCCAAATTCACCCCTTTCAGGGGTCCCCCCTCCTACACCCTCCAGGGGTGTGGTCCCTGCTCTGCAGGTCAAGTTTGACAAGCATCTCAGTAAGTCAACGCCCAGTCCTTAGGACAGAGAGCTGAGAAGGTAGGACCTGAAGAACAGAATCCCTGCCACTCGTGCAGAGGGGTGGGTGGGCCGCAGCTGGGCCGTGGGGCGCCCAGGACTCCGGTCCACGTGCTCCACGTCACCGACCTGGAAGCCTCCCTCTCTCTCATTTTGAGTTCCCCCAGGAGCAGACCCTGAGACAAGAATCCAAGTACAAGAAGTTTATTTAGTACCGGGTCCTCGGAAACACCACGGGGGTGGGGCAGTGAGGTGGGGTAGGCGAGGCCGCCAGTTGGTGCTGCGGTGTGGGGCCCGTTACTGCTGTGGACCATTGGAGATGGAGCCCCTCCGAGGAATTCTGGAACCTACCGTAAAACCTGCACCGCATTTCGCTGTGTATAACGCACTCCTGTGTATAACGCGCACCCACGTTTTTGGCCCAAACTTTTAGGGGGAAAAACATCTTTCATTTTCATTTTTTAATTCAAGTTTTTATTTGTTTATATTTAGGTACTTGTTTATTGTATTGTAAACGAGTTTTAGCATTTACTTTGTAACACGTTATGGTACAGTCAACTTTATGTAACAAATCACGACAAAACACAAGAAGAGATGCAAGGTACAAGAAATTTTATGTATAATTTTATTTCACATAAAAAACAACCCCGAGGATGGTACTCTGGGGTATTATTTTGCATATGAATATCGTTATTGATTTCTAGAGTTACACTTTTAGCTCATGAGCATAAATAAAAGCGTGAAAAACATCTGTATAGACACAGAATTAGAACTGCCCGTGGATAGTGCACACCCTTCTTTCCCCTCTCAGACAGGGGCAAGAACGTGCACGTGGTACGTGGCAAAACAGCTTAACGTCGGAAGCCTCCCCCCAGTGGGCGGGCACTGGGGTTTGTTTATGCACCAGCTCCCTACGGCCATTGGCTGGGAGCTGCGGGGGGCGGGGCGAGGTCCCGCGATCCCCGCCCTCCCTGGGGCTGGAGTAGAGCTCACCCCAGTAGTGAGGAAAGCCCTCCGGCAAACAGGCACAGAGCCTGGCCGTTGGGTATCGGCCTGCACGGAAAGGCCGAGGGTGAGGGCAGGTCCTGGGGACGCGATCACAGGCCGCGCTGTGCCCTCTGCACTGTGCTCTGGTCCTCAGCACTGATGGTTGAGCTTCGGACATGGCGGCTGACCTTCACCTTCACTTAAACATGAAGTACAGCCACGCCTAAGCGCTGACATACCAGGCGGTGGGCTAGGTGCTCCCTGCAAACCTCTGAGCAGGCGCTGTGGTGACAGAGAAGGGAACTGACATCACACTTGGAGGAGTTCCTGTCGAGCCCTGCCACGTGTCAGGCTGGGACGTCCACCCGGAGTTCACGGTCGTGACCTCTGCCTGCGTGGCCCGTAGAGCATGCCTGCCCCGCCGCCCCCCTTCTGCAGTGACTGCCCCCCCACTGCCCGGCCGGCACGTGAGACTGCGCCCTCCCGACTCACCACAGCCTTTTGGGCGAGGGTCCTCGGTGTCCCCACTGGAAAAGATGAACTCCGTGACTCGGGCTCCGACCCCGGGGTTCAGAACAGATACCTGGAGGCATGGGAGTTCGCCAAGTGAACTGGGGGGCAGGAGGGTGGGGTGGGAGGTGTGGAGTCACGTACACAGCGGACACCCCTCGCTTCTGCCTTTCGGGCGGTTATCCCGCTCTCTTCCAGTTTCACCCCTCCTTCATTTCCTTTTGTTTTTTCAGACTACCTTCTCCACTGTGCCATCTTGGTGTCACTGGCAGTCGAGGTGTCAAGATAGCCTGTAATTTTGGGCCCAAGATGCCCTTGACCCTCCCTGAGATCACTGAACTTCCTCCCTCCGAGGGCCTGGACTCCAGGGTGACGTGGTCTAGGACAGAAAGCAGTTGAGAGCGACGCTCTTCAGGGGCTGTCCACCCCTTCTCAACACATGATCTATGGTGGGGGGGGGTCCTTTCTGCAGCGTGGACATCAGCTCTCCCTTTGGTCACCTGTGCTCTCGGTGTCCTGCCACCCCTGGCCACCCCGGTATCCACTGTGCCCTTGCTGGCCACTTCCAGTTGTCTGGTGTCAGATAACATGCCACCTCAAGACGCAGGAGAGGAAAACGACAATTGACTGTCACGTGTTGTGGTTCTGGGGGTGACAGGGCCCACGGGGTTGTTCCCGCCTGGGGTCCCTCCCATGGGGACAGCCAGCCTCTGGCTGAAGCCTGCTCCTGGGGACGGCTCCGCCTGTCACCGGCGTGCTGCCTGAGCTCGGTGACGGGCATAGCCGCGGCTGGACGGGAGCCCCCGGTGGCCTCGTCACGCGGCCAACCCAGCGCCCCTCACAGCCGGGCGGTTTTGCAGTCGTTGGCCTTCGAGGGGGCTGCAGCTTTCTCTCGGAATGAGCGCTCCCGGGCGGGGGGCAGAAGCCACAGGGCATGGCTTCCTCGTGTACCATGTCTCGGCAGTCCCCGGCCCACCGGGGTTAGGACGCCACCCCCCGGGGCGGGGACCGTGTGTGCCCCCGGGGTGGGGGGACCGATCGATGGCAGGCTCGCTGCAGTCATAATGCCACGGGGCCGCCGCCTCTTGACGTCCGGTGCCTGAAGGACGTTCTCTGACAGGAAGGATGCCCTCCTGCCTGCCCGTAGCAGACGGGATCCCAGGGGGTTGTCGCCCCCCAGGAGCAGCCCCGAACGACGTCTAAACACCCCCGTTTCCAAGGTGGGGTCCACACCGTTTCCCAGTGGTGCGCAGTGACGGGGCCCGGGTGGCCCGGAGTGGACACCGGCTACTCCTCGCCCGTGAGTGCCGCTCCCGGGGGGATGTCTTGCCATCGTCCTGAGAATGTGACTGAGCTCCTTCAGGGACGCAAGCAAGTCCCAGGTTCGAAGCCCAGGAAAGCCCCAGGGACGGCTCCTCCGGGCAGCCCGGGGGCCGCTCCCACAGGAAGAGTTTTCTCGCTCCCTCAGCCACTCCCCCGTCGTGCCCCACAGGGACCGGCCTCCCCTGTGACTCGGGGACTCAGGTAGCACAGGAGGTGGCGTCTCGCCCCGGACATCTCCACGAACGTGGCTTAGGAGGATGGACAGCGGCTTCCCGGACATGCGCCCGAGGGCAGCAGAGCTCTGAACACTTGAACTTGGCTGGGATGTAGTGAGAGACTTAGTGAGGGCTGATACCCGAGGACAGTCCTGGGGCCGGTGGCGGGGGTGTGCACGGGGACAAGAAGACACAGCACGTGAGGGGAGGAGGGGGACAGAGACAGGAAGGGCGAGGTGCGCGGGCCGGCTCCCCACCTGGGAACCCGTCCTCCCTCAGGCAGCGGACGAAACCGTGGGAGGCATCTCAGAAGGAACCCGAGTAGAGCCAGCAGCGTCTGACCCCAGCACACTGGCTTCATAGCAGCAGCCAGATGATTCAGCAACCCAGCTGGGGCCCGTTCGTGAAACGGGACACTATTAGCAATTAAGCCAAGACGACAGGCACAAATCGGGGTGTCCCAGGCAGACCCCGAGAAGGGTTCAGGAACGCTGGGACATGTTCTATCGCCCCCTTGGAAGGCCTGTGACAGTCCATGGTCCGCACCCAGGTAAAATTGGTGACTCCCACAATCGTTCTCAGCAGGTGTGGAAAGAGGGGGTGCCCTGGCCTCAGAACTAGAAGACCTGGATTCCAGCCCAGCTCCATCCCTTCCTGCCTGAAAGAACCTGGGCTGGTCCCTTCACCTCAGCCAGCCCGATCGTTGCAGACTCCTCTTGAGGAAGCGCGTGGTGACATTATTTGTCCATGCACAGTCACCCTGCGCATCCTCAGTGCATACAAAAGCCTGATCCGTGACTTCCTGAAAAGCTGTGAAAAGAATTGCCCCGTGTTGCCATTCTGGCCTCAATATATGAAATAAATGCTATTTATTCCAGGGTGAGGCGTGTCCCTGCAGAGCCCACCGCGCCCCTCCTTCCATTCAACTTGACCCTTGACCTTTTAGCACCTTTCTCACTGGGGAGAGAGCCCGGCTCCCCATTTAAGCGGACAGCCCACGTGTGCTCCTGGACTCCCTGCCTGACAACACTCCGTCTCACCAAGAACAGCCCACGGGGGTCGCGTGTGGCTAGCGTGAGGGGTGATGTGGAAAACCTCACAGGGGCACGGGAAGAGAAGCGACGGAGGTGTCCGTCTGTGGAGGAGGACCACACACGTGGCCCCACGGGGACTGTGCCCTGGACCATCTTCAAAACCCTGCAAGCTACGTGCTCAGCAGCCAGGCGTGGGCTTGATTAAACAGAGGCCCCCAATGGGCTGGCAGACACGACCCCAGCACGCTGTCGCCTTCTGTGCGAGCCGAGTCCTGTGGCTCTGGGCTCCCTGATGAGACAGACAGTGCAGGTGGGGAAGGATGACCCACACGCCTGGCGGGCCGTCCCGTCTGTTTTCCCGTCCGTGTGAATGTGGCAGCGAAGCCCGGGAGGTGTTGTGACACAAGCGTGCCTTCTAGTTGCTTCCCCTCCCCTACGTTTTGAAACGGCTGTGTTTGGAGGCTAATTAAGTCCATATGCTTCTGATTCATTTACACTTAACTCATCAAAATGTTGTTTTGTAATAGCCATTTGAAGTTCAAGGCGCCTGCCTCTCTGGAGTCTTATTTTTCGGAAAACCAGGAAGTGATGGTTTGCCAGTCAACAGCAGGGTTCTTGTACCAAAAGGTTCAAGTGTGGTTCAGGACAAGCTCCTACACCCAGGAGGTTCTAGCGGTTAGGAATTGTCCTGGAGTATCACTGTCAAGTGCAGGGTGTGACTTTGAATCTTCCGTCACTATCCAAAGATACTCACTGTTCGGAATCATGGAAAACAATTTATGAGAGAGAGAGAGAGAAACTTAGGCCGGAATCACTGGGCCCAGGAGGGAAATGCAGTTTAAATGCAAATTGGGTAGTTTTGTCATTTTTTAAAGAAAAGTTTTCATTAGGCATAACTGGGGTTTGTAACGAAGGACTCGTGCCAACCACTGCCCAGACTCTCGTAGCCATTATGCCACCGATTTTTGCCGTCAGGTCTTCCGTACACTTTTAAAATATTTATCTGTAACTTGGACTTGAAGCAAAAGTAAAACCCTTGTTTCTTTCAAAATCACACGAGAGCCCCCCTAAGAGTCATCTGATTTCTGGGTTTCTCCTCTTTGCCCCACCATTTACTGATATCGAGGGCCTGGATTCCACAAAGTAAGGTATTAAGTGGTAGAGCTGAAATTCGCCTTTGTCCGCTACCAGAGTAAATCCGTTCTGCGCAGGAGGAAAGACAACTCCGAAGGCCACACTGTGCCCTCTTACGGGCCGTTAGCCAGTCTGTGCCTGACGTGGCCATATCAAGGCATCATTTGCGTCTCGATCGACTACACTCATATCTCGGTTCTTCTTAACCTCTCTCAAACCTGTCTGCCATCACTTGCTCCTCCCACTGATACGTTAAAAACTCTTTGATACGCAGTCACTAAATACACAGACGCTCAGGTCACCGGCACCGCGGCGGCTGGGAGATGCCGGACACGTGTACGTAGACTCTCTGGTTCAGGTGTTTGCCAGTTGCTTGAGAGTACTGGTTGCTTGAGTTCCAGTTAACGAAGAGTCTACTCTTCATAGTATTTAAAGTGTTTAATTATACTTTAAAACCGTGCAGTCCTCAAGCCTGGCTTTTCTGATCCATCTTCCCTCCTACGGCTGCTCGTTTAGGTTTTGTATAGTAACTCCGGAAAGCAAATGGGTGTTCACAGAGTTGAAAATTGAGTAGGTGCAACGCTAGAAAAGACCCCAAAATTCAGCCAAGAAAGGAGAAAAGGGGAAGGGTTTTGAATACTCAGGGAGTCTACCTACAAGACCTGCTTTCACTTACGTAACAACTGGGACGGGGAGCCATCACCCCACCTCCCAGGTGAGGAAGATAAGGGAAGAACTTGCCCGTGTGGCCCACCCTGCACCCCCTTTCCTCAGGGCCCCCTCCTGGGCCTCCAGCCCTGACGACGTCTCCAGTTCGGTCTCTGCAGCTACACTCAGAGGAAAGAAAGAGAACGAGAGAGCAGGAAGCAATGGCCCCTTTCATCTTCCCAGAGTTGTGACTTCAGACTCCGCCCCCTCCCAGCGGTCCCAGGTTTTACGGTCTCAAGGACGCCACTTTGTCCCTGGCCTGTTTCCAGAATGCCTTCTCATTGACCGTGGAGTTGGGAGGCAGGAGGGAAGGAGAGGGAGCCTTGAGCTTGCCCTGGACATGAGAGCTCCCAGACGCTCTGGCTTTGGATGACACTGCAGAGCCCTTCGTGTGCCACCCCCTGCACACACATGCACCCATACCCGCCCCTCTCTGTGTTCAGGACGTTAAATGCCGTTGGCATGCCCTGAGAACAGTGATTCTCAACCAGGAGTAATTCTGTGCCCCTCTGCTCCCACCTGCAGTGTCTGGAGACTTTTTTTTTTTAGCTGGCACAGCTAGGGCTAAGCATGCTGCTAGCATAGAGTAAGTGGAGAGCAGGTATGCTGCTCAATAAATGTCCTACCACGCACAGGACAGCCCCCACAACATAGAGCTATTTGACCCAAAAGGTCAGTAGTGCCAAGGTTGAGAACCCCTGAGCTGGAGGGAAAAAACTTGTTTGCTGGTGAGGGGACGGGGGGCCCGAAGGCAGGAGAGAGGGTGAGGCCATCTAGAAGTACGTTGGACAGTCACGAGGCAGTCACCTGTGGTTGAAAATATGGTCTCCACCTGGACGTGTGAGAGATCTCGTTGTGCTATTGACCTGGACCGTCAGGGTGACTTGGGAGGGAGACTCACTTGTCAGCTCTGCATGTCTGGGTGCCGAGCTCAGGCCAAAATCCATGACTCACTGAAAGATGAGTGCTGGTCTGCAATCTCTGAGGTGCCAGCGGACAAATGCCAAAAAAAAAAAAAAAAATAATAATAATAATAATAAAAGAAGGAAATGTTGCGGGGAAGGGGTGGTCAGAGAACAGAAGAATACGGTAGCTTTTGTCACCGGCGGAAATAACGGGGTGTGCTTCTTGTCTCAGGGCGGGTTTGCACAAAGTGTGTGCAGAGAGCCTTGGGGTACAAGCATGCAGTGGTTCCTGGTAGTCTCCCCATTTGTTCCTCTACGCGTCGGGCCCGCCTCCAAGATCCTTTCAGGCTGTGGTAGGGAAGGCCTGCTGTCATCCTCATTTTGCAGACGGGAAACCTAAGGCACAGAGAGGGTGAGTGAGCGACCCACCGCCTCACCGCTGGGATGGCATAGAGACAGGACTCGCGTCAGGTCTGCGTGGCTTGCCCTGGTCTGACCTCACACTCCACCACGGGCCAGGCTGCTGCTCGGCCCGGGTTAATGAAGGCTGACACCTCCCGACGGCTACAGCGAAAACGTGCCGACGTTCTTATCCACCAGCATCACCCCGAAACCACAGCGCTGACCCTGCACTTGCCCGGGGATGGCACAGGAGACCCAGCTCCCTCGGGTGCAGCTCCTCACGACCGCCTGTCCCCTCTCCTCGCTGCGCCCCTCAATCGGAAAGCCCGGGCACCACGCTCCATCTGCAGGATGGGAGACAGGGTTAAAGGCACCGGGAGCCAGCTCGCTCCCGAGGACTTGCAGCCGTTCTGAGGAGTGACTGGAACTCGCAGTGACCCCTACCCTGCAGAGCTGGCCCCCCGAGGAACGCAGGAGGTTTATAACTGCTCCTCCGGGGGGAGAGGTGAGCTCACTTCCTGAGGGACTCATGGCAGGGGGTGTCCGGGGGGGGGCAGCCGGCCCCGGTGTAATCAGGCATGAATATTGATTCACATAAATTATGCGTGTTTATACACTCATTTATTATTTTATTCACACACTCACTCCAACGCGGTTAGCCTGGGCAACTGCCATGGGGGTAAGTCAGCTCTTGGACGCTGTAAAAATCAGTTGCTTTGAAATATTTGGTGGCCAAAGGGAAATCCAAGTCGTTAGTGAGAATTATGACCCAAATGACAGCACATTTCTGTCTTCTGGAAGGGCCTTGGCCAGCCCGGTGCATCAGGGTCAGACGCTGCCCCATTCCTCGGGCTTCCGCGAGGCCCTAGAAGAGCGCGCACGGAAGGCTCCGGAGCATTCTCGCAATTATCATTTTAACAAATAGGGCCTCTTTTCTAATATTCGCATTCCTTTCGCATGGCCTCATGAAAACACAAACATTCACTCCATCCTCAAAAAATGCAGGCGCTCTGGGAGCAAACGGCGGCGGCTCAGACCCGCAGCCAGCGTGGACGGAGCCGCCCCTGACGTCAGGTCCGGGGGCTTCGGGCTGCCCGCCCTCGGGCCGCTCGGGGAGGGGACAGCTCCTCGGAAGCACCTGTCCAGAAGATACGGCTTGCATGACAGGTGACAATCGACCAGGCTGCAGTCAGCTGGGCAGAGCCAAGGTCTCACAGCTCTTTGTGTGTAGTGGTGACAGACTGGGACCTGGTGGTCAGGGTCGGCCTTACAGGGGGACCTGCCCCCGCCAGAGCGAGAGGTGATGCTCAAGTCCTGTGTTTGGAGGATTAAAACAGTCATCTCCGTCTGATTGCTGATGTCTGTCATCCCTCAGCTACCAACCCAAAGGGAAAATAAAAAAACAAATTCAGGTGTCCTCAGCAGCTGCCCAAAGTAGCCTTGCACAGTGCCCTCCTGGGCGGCCACCGGAACCCACCTCAGTCCCGGAGCTTTCCGCTTGGTGATCGCTCCTGGAGATACTCGCACCCTACAAACAGTGCACTACCGGTTAGGAATGTTTAAATGAACACCCGAATGTACCTCTGTATTTTTTTATGGGCTATTTTCACATTTCGTTGAAAGAGGGTGAGGACCCAAGAACACCAACTCATGCCTAAAAGAGATATAGATAGATATGTATCTATCTAATCTATGTATGTATATATTTGTACTCATATGTTATGTGTTTCTACAATTTTTTTAAAACAGTGAGGTGAATTATTGATGTAATGTGAAAAAAAATGTTTTTAAAGACAGGAAAAAAGCAGCAACATATAAAAATTTAAATACTCAAATTCTTGTGGGAAAGAAACAGCATTCTAAAGTCAGGAGGGAGGAAAGGAGGGAAAGCTTAAAAATTGCGTGGGCCTAGTCCCAAAGTTCAATTCGCCGTCGTTTCTCATGGAAAAGACGGATCATCCTGGTATCAGAAGGGACCCAATTTCGGAGTTTCCCGAGAACCATCATTAAGTCGCTGCGGCTCTGCAGGGAGCAGCCCGGGGACTCGGTTCCAGCCTGGGTGCCAAAAACACATACACACATTTTAAGAGATGTCGCCTATGAATTACATAGACTCTGAGGGTCACCACTGTGAGCACCTCTTGTCGTTGCAAAAGTCAAGCGTGACTTATAGCCATTTTTTGTTATCAGTATATATCGAGTCATTCATGCAGTTTTTCCCTTTCTTAAAATGTGCATACATTTTTTGGGACCCTCTATATTAGTGGCACATGCCACTGGACCTCACTGCACCCACGGAAAGGAAACTTTCCAATGGAAAACTCAAGGTGCTATTGGAAGAGAAAACGGTAACTCTGTACCCAATTCTTAAACATATATTGACATTGGGCTGATGACATCAGTGGAGTCGATCCCTCTAACCACAGTGCGGCCGACAGGCCTTTGAGGCCAAATGTCCAAGCGTCGGACTCGAGTAAAATGAATCACCAGAGGTCCTGTGCTAATGGCGCGCTGAGCGGTGTTTCCTCCGACAATACGTCCTAGCTAGACGTGCTTCCCAGGCTTCCCAGCCGGAGGTCCTGCGTGGGCGGGCGTGCCGGGCCGTCCTGCGTTGGTGGGCGTGCCCGAGGTTCTGCGTGGGCGGGCGTGCCGGGCTGTCCTGCGTCGGTGGGCGTGCCCGAGGTTCTGCGTGGGCGGGCGTGCCGGGCCGTCCTGCGTTTGCAGGTGTGCTGGAGGTCCTGCGTCGGCGGGCGTGCCGGGCCATCCTGCGTTGGTGGGCGTGCCCGAGGTTCTGCGTGGGCGGGCGTGCCGGGCTGTCCTGCGTCGGTGGGCGTGCCGGGCCGTCCTGCGTCGGTGGGCGTGCCCGAGGTCCTGCGTCGGCGGGCGTGCCGGGCCGTCCTGCGTCGGTGGGCGTGCCCGAGGTCCTGCGTCGGCGGCGTGCCGGGCTGTCCTGCGTAGGCGGCGTGCCGGGCCGTCCTGCGTTTGCAGGTATGCCGGAGGTCCTGCGTCGGCGGGCATGCCGGGCGGTCCTGCGTCGGTGGGCGTGCCCGAGGTCCTGCGTCAGCGGCAGCGGGCGTGCCGGGTGGTGAGCGTTGTCCGTGCAGAACGCTCTGCACAAGGAGAGAGCGCTTGCTCGTTGAGTTCTGTGTGCACTGTGGACGTGGAGGTCCTTGTTACAAGAGTGATGAAATGCACGGGAGTCAGGGAGCAGCAACCCTACTGCTTCACCCCCGTGCAAAGCTCCTCCCCCGGGAACTCCTGCTGCGACGTGCGTGGGCCGCACACAGGGGCAGGCTGGGGTCTCCTCCCACACACGGCACACACAGCACACATATACACACGCCACTGGTACATGCCACATACACCACACACACACGCACATACCACCGGTGCATGCCACACGGCACACACAACACACATGGCACAAGGACACACACGTACGCACACCACCTGTCCACACGGCACACACAGCACTCACATTATGTACATACACAACACACACGACAGCACATATACACATCATGCACATATACCACACACACCACATGCAGCATACACACATATTACACACAACCTATACACACACTACCCATAACACACACCACTCCTCACATATACATCAAGCATGCACACGTGCTCACACCGGTAAGCCTGATGGCACAGGTAGCGATCCCATTGTCCAGTCTCAGGTCAGCGTCTGCAGGGCAAACAGACGTCATGCTTGCTGGGCAGTGTCAGGGCCCATTGTGCAGCTGGGTAGCCAAGTGTGACAGTGTCCTGCACTCCTGCCAGGCGCACAGTGGACGGGCTCCTCTCAGCCAGGGAGGGCCTGTGGAGGGGGCAGCATTGTAATTTCACCCAAACAAAGTGGACTCCATTCCGCGTTCCAGAACGTGTGGGTGGCACTGACTTCCAGGATGCGAAAAGAAGTGGGAAACTCCAACAGGACACGAGCACTGTTCGTGAGTCCTTGTGAAAGTGAAAGAGGCATTTGTCAAAAAGCAGAAGCGAGCTGGGATTTGCCATTTTTCTGGGCACTGCCCGCATGTCCACCACTAAGGGAAACGCGAAAGGATAATAAATACTGAGGGGTGTCTAATAGGAAGAAAAATCAGGTGACAAAACCACGCACAGAGCCTGGAGCCACTGCTGTGGATAGAGAACTTCCAGTCCATGACCACGTAGGGACACGCATGCACGAATGCACAGGAACCGGGCCTGAGGGACCCACTGCCAACTGTTAGCGGCCGTCACCTCCGAGGGGAAACGCCATGGCCCGGCGAGGGAGCCAGTGCTGAGGCTGCCACAGCCGCCTCCGAGTAGCCCTCATGCACCCGGACCTCCGAGAGAGAGAGAGGGAGGCACCTGTTTTACTTGCAGAACAGAAAGTAGCAGAAACGGGTTCTCACAGATAAATAAGTATGACCCTAACAGATGTCACCCCAATAAGTCTAACAATAAAAATAAATTAACAACAAAAAAGACTTACCGTGCCTTAGTTGGCCCGACACGCTGGTTTGGGGTTTTTTTTTTCCAACTGAAGACACTTTCAAGATGACCAGTGCAAAGCAAAGAGATTCATAAGACACAGAGCGCTGCATTTTTAAGTCGCTTGGCGGTCCCTAAGGCCCGTGCTGAGCACAGAAACTCTGGGGACTTGATGGTAGCAGGTGTCACTTAAGGCAGAGAGGTTTGGGACCACATGGTCCAGGTTCCAACTTCGCCTCGGCCCTTTCCCTGCTGGGTGGGAGCGGTCACTCCCTTCTGCTCTCTCAGCCGCAGTTTCCTAAGCTACAGGACAGAGTTTAAAATGGCATTGACCTCACGGGTTGAAAAATAAATGACAGAGATAGAGACCTGTGCTGCACAGAATGGGGTACTGATGCATAATAACGGTTCGAGAAATGTTGGCATGTTGTGAGTAATGAAGCACCGTGAAAAAGATTTCTTACCAAAATGATTAATGTCACCCCAAACCCAGAAGGCACAAGAAGATTCCGCAAGCAAAGTCAAGTTTCTTTTTTTTTTTTTAATTCATTTTTATTGTTAGACTTATTGGGGTGATATCTGTTAGCAAGGATTGCAAAGTCAAGTTTCAAGCTCAAACGTTCAACATTCGACAAGCAGTTCTGAGCGCGGATGAGGCTACAGCTCTCCGGACGACCTCCCTTGACACGAGCAACCATTACAACCCTTACAACCCGGAGGGCCTCCCCGAGGGCACATGGGTGTGGTTGGTGACAGAGAGTCCACGGGTCCCAGGGAGAGGGGACCAAGGTCAGGCTTCCTTAGAGGAAGCAACATCGGAAATTGGAAAAGTCAAGTGGAAGAAGGTATCCTGGACAGAAGTCAGGACCAAAGCTCAGCCCTGAGCAGTGACAGGGTGGGGACCAAAGCCCAGCCCTGAGCAGTGAGCAGTGACACGGCGCAGACCAGGCACACAAGCAGCGCAGCCCCAGCTGGAGCCGGGTGTCCATCACCCTTGTGGCACACGCCCTGGATGGGTGAAGGTGACCCAATGCTAAACGACAGGACACCACCCCCACCCCCTGACCCTGCTTGGCACACATGTGTGCAAGTCCCGGTTTCCCCAGCCTGGGCCTCCGGGGGCGGCTGACACAGTGTCCTTGACAGACTAGGGCAGCGCCAAGGGGACGGGTAGCAGGAGAAGCGCTCAGCCCCTTCCCACGGTGAACTTGGTCATCGGGGTGGCAGGAGTGGAGGGGCACAGCCCCATCCTTTCACCTCGGACAGGTGACCGTGGACAAGAGTGGTTTTGTTAATCACCTGGGCAGATACTGCAAACTATTCCAGAAACATCGTCCCCGACGTTCCCGTTCCATGGGAGCTACGCCGGGGAAACACCCTTCCCACATCCCTCAGGAGGCACTTGCTCGACTCCAGTTGGAAGCCGTCACTGTCTGCATTCTTAGGGGAGCAGGCAAGCGTCCTGGATTATACCGAACAGATGCGTCCATGAGGGCCTTGGAAGCCGGCAGGGAGCACGGAAGGCGGCTCTGGTGAGGGGGGCCGCCCGCGGAGCTGGGAGCTGGCGAACACGGAGCTGGGAGCCGTGGTTCTCGCCGGTCCCAGCGGCCCGTGACCCGGGGACTTGGCAGCGGGGGGCAGTGAGCTTCCCGCCAGGACAGTCTCGTCGTGCGGTTGGCATCTCTTCTGCTTGCTTATTCCTGACCGCGTCGTATCCAGGCTGCGTTCCCTGGTCCCCCTGGAAGTTCTGTCCTAACTCTGCTGAAACCAGCTGCTTGGGTTCTGCTGTTTGCAGCCTGGCCTCGTCCTGGTGGGTGAGGCAGTGGCCGGTGGGGCAGCCCTAAGGCCAGGCCACCTCTTTCTTCCTTCTCTGGTCCTTGCAAGTGACCAGGCGAGACTCCAGGACAATCCAGATGACTCTGACGAGCAGCTGTGGGACTCGAGCCTGATGTTTTAAGATACAGTAGTCGGGCCAAGCTGAACCGTCAGGCGTCTCCTCGCAAATGCTGTCCTGAAAACACGTCTGATAGGTTTACCTTCCCGGGAGCGTAGCCTCGATGTCATTGGCTCTCAGCCTTCCTAAGGCCGCGGCCCTGTAACACAGCTCCTCACGCTGTGGTGACCCCCATAAAACTATTGTCATGGCTACTTCATAACTGTCATGTTGCTACTGTTATGAATCGTCACGTAAGTATCTGATACGTGTTTTCCGATGGTCTTAGGTGACCCCTGTGAAAGGGTCGTTCGACCCCCAGAGGGGTCGCGGCCCCCAGGTTGGGAACCGCTGCTCTGTGTCACACAGGAAGGCCATTTCACATGGCCCCGAAGTAACACAGAGGCTCTTGAGAAAAAGAAATGGGAAACGAAAATGTTGTGTCATCCGATTCGTTGGTGAGGAGTTTGAAATCAATTGGTTTTTCTTTCCATCAGCCACTTTCTTTTACATTTGTGAATTCAGAACCTTGTATTAGGTTTTCACATGATGTCGCATGGCTGTCTCCAAAGATCACATTGTAGCAGTTGCTCTGGGACCCATGTCGAGGCCTCCTGTCTTCCGTGTCGGGGAAACCTACCCGAAGTTAAAACCTGGAGGCTGACTTGGTTCCGTAGGCTTAGGCAGTAAACAGAACTCATTCATTAATGTGTATTTAGAAGTTCTGGACACAGTGAGCACACAGTCATTCAAAAAATAAATAATAACGGAGGAAGAAGGTAAAACAGCAGCAACAACACTTGGTTGACAAAGAGTAGGCGATGTATTTGGAGGTGAAATGCAGAAGGAGATCGTGACTGCAGGAGTCGGCGGGTGGAAGGGCGTTCCGAGCAGCGGAAGGAATCCATCGTGCCGAGGTTTCCCCATCTCCGTCATGGTGACTTCTCCCGCCCAGTGACAGGAGCCAGGAGCCTGGGAGTCGTCCTGCACGCGCGCCCCTCCTCACCCCTCTTCGCCCACCCATTCCAACGCCGTCCACGTGTCCAGGCAGGGTCCTCTGGCCCCACGATGGCTCAGTGGCCTCCTCGCTGGCCCTTCGGCTGCCCGACCTGCCTCCTACAGCCTCATCGGCCTCACAGTAGCCAGAGCCGGCTGTGGACAGGGGGTCGCAGGCCACCCCGCCGCCCTTCCCCGTGCTCCATCAGTGCGCCCAGCTCCAGGGTCCCTCGGACCCCACGCGTGAGGACCTGTCTGCCTGGAAGGGCCTTTGCGGGCTGGTCACGTGATTCCCCGCTCCCCCCAGGTCTGCTCTGTCCCACGGAAGCTCCACCCCTCGCGACAGCCACGCCCTCTCCGCCGGAACCCTGCCCCTTCCCGGCAGAAGGTCTCCCAGTTTGCCGTGGCCGTGTACCCACTCGTGGGCCAGGGCTGGAGAGCCAGGGCCGTAAAATCAGCGTGATGGCGAGCTTTGGGGCGAGGAGGGGGTGTCAGGGGCCTCCGCGTTGGGGATAAAGTTCTGTTTGTTGACCAGGGCGACAGCTACATGCGTATTCTCTTTCAGGTAAATAGGGCTCTCCAGAAAAACCTAACTACGCACAAAGATCACAAAACAACCATTCCTGGGCCCCTGTCCCTGAGTCCGATCCAGTGGGTGTGGCTCGGACCCCAGAGACTCTAATGGAGGTGGCCCTCGGGCCAGGCTGGGGGAGGAGAGATGGGCGACTTGGAGCTGTGAAGGGTTTGAAAGCTCCCCCTTGTCCCCGGTGTCTGGTGCCGGCGCGATCAGCTCAGCGTCTCCGGGTTGATTCCTCTAAGCCCTCCTTGGATCCAGCCATGGAGCCTGGTCGTAAGGGACAGACAGACAGACAGACAGCTCGAAACCCAGCCACGGTTTAAGTCAACTTGGCCCCGGGCTGAGGGGGAGGCTCGGAATCACGTCACCCACGCAGTGTCCTGCCGGTCCCCACCGTGTGGGTCTGCCTCAGGAGAAAGCTGACCCTAGCCAAGCCCCCCAAGTACCTCTGGGTACTTTCCTTGGCTTCAAAGAGAGATGCTGCCATCATCGCTGAGACTGTGGGTGGTTGTCTGTCACGTGCCAAGGGACATCAATGCATGATGTGGAATCCTGTCACGGGCACTGAGCCGGCCAGTGCTCACGCCGGGCACACCTGCGCCCCGCCGGAAAGGTGCGCGTTCTCCAGGGAGACACACCTGCCAACACGCGGGAGGGTGGGTGAGCCGAGCCGGGATCCCTCAGCTTCGCCGAGCTCTGTTTGTGGGCAGCAGCTCCTGAGCCCCAAACTTCTCTCGGGTGCCCTCCCCACCCCCCACCCCACCCCCCAGGCCTCTGGGCTTGACTGACTGAAAAAAAAAAAAGGCACCTGTGTCCCCAGGAGGCCACAGCCTGCTTTGCAGCCTCCGGGGCTGACGTCACCATTGGGAGCCACTCACCCGGATCTAGGCAAACGTACCCGTAGTCATCGCTACGGTCCTGCTCTTCAAGTCAGGCCCGGACCCCCGGTGCCGCTGTCTCCAAGGAAGCCCGCGTCGGGTTGTGTTTGCTGTCGCATGCGAACCCCCTGGAGACTGCAGGCCGCGGGGGGCTTCTGCTCCTCTCTCCTCTGCCTGCCTCCCCGCTAGGACTCTGCAAACTTTTGAGGACCTCCACCACGGACTCCTGCAAGGCCGTCTGAAGCCAGACACGTTCGGAGCACCTCTGAAATCCCTCTCTTTTTTATTTCCTGGACCCAGCGTCCCCCAGAAGCCCCCTACTCCCACCAGGAATTCATCCCCGACAAGTGCCTTCGGTGTCCTACCCTTCGCCCTCCCACCCGCAACCCCTTCAGCAAAAGGAACCTGCTGGAACAAGCCTGCTGCTGAGCCTGAGCATTGCAGTAAGGGTGGGCGGTCGGGACGCCAACCAGAGGGCACTCTCCTCCCCTTACTTTATTAAATTTGGGGAGTTTATGGAGGAAACCGAATTAAAGTAGGCAGGCATAACCTCTTAACACATACTCCAAGGATCGCACTTGAAAAAAAATTGTTTAATACCCAAAATGGGAAGGACTGTAACTTTGTGGGTGGAAAAAGCTTGGGGCCAGGAGGAGAGAGAAAAGGATCCTCGTCTCGTCTCTGCCAGCAAATAGTTGGGGCCCGAAGCCAATGGCTCGGTCTTCAGTTGCTCGTCTCTACAGGGAAGTATCGGAATTAACCACAGATTCTCCCAGCCCCAACGTGCGGGAAGCCTGTGGATTCTGCTGATCCATGTTGCGTGGTGCATAAGGACCATGTACACGCAGACTTGACCTCAGGACTTGACCGGCTACTTCTCTCCACCGGTCTTTTTCCTCCTCGTCCCAAGCGATGTTGTCACCAGAGAACGGGGCCTCTGAGACGCGGTGTCCGGGTTCGTGGGGTCTCGAGCAAAGAACGAAACGAGACACACACCCAAGTGTGAAACCAAGAAGCAGTTTATGGAAAG
>PVJL010007051.1:63140-83240 GCA_004026885.1 Lyroderma lyra | reverse complement strand
AAAAAAAAAAAAAAAAAAAAAAAAAAAAAAAAAAAAAAAAAAAAAAAAAAAAAAAAAAAAAAAAAAAAAAAAAAAAAAAAAAAAAAAGAAAGAATAGAACTTGATATCATCAATGTCGAGCTTGCCTACACATCTGTCTCTGAAGACCCCTGGGATCTGTCCACTTCCCTGTGGAAAAAAACATAATGCATTTATTCATTCATTCACTTATTCAACAAGGGAGGAGGTATAGCACATTGGAACTCTGTATTCTTGGACACGTTACTTCATCTCCCCGAGACCCAGTTTTCTCATCTCTAAAATAGGGCTCATGACAGTACCTATACCATAGGGTTGTCTTAAGAATGAAATGAGAAAATTCTTGAAAGGGGTTTAGCACAAGATTTAGTACATAACAATACATGTTAGCTAGCATTATAACTTGAGCTGAAGGCTGAGCACTGGCAGCAATATGATACTGGATTAAATATATGATGTAGTAGGGAAGAGAGGAAAGCAGATCATCATTGGATAATAAAGTGTGATCAGTTCTAGAGATAGACAAGCAAGAGATAGGGTGAAAGGTTTTAGGTTCTCTAAACACCCTAGTTTCCCCTACAGATACATTATTATTTATCTATCTATCTAGCTATCTATTTATTTATTTATTTATGTGCATAGGGTGGGTGGCATAGGGTAGAGGCTCTGCCCCAACAATCTAAGTTCTTTTTTTTTTTTTTTGGTATGTGGGTAGTTCCCTGGCTGGGAATCGAACTCAGGCCACAGCGCTGACAGCGCCAGTGCCGAAGCCTTAAGCCACTACACCATCAGGGAACTCCCAATCTAAGTTCTTCCTTCCCTGTTCGGAGACACTTTGAGGAAGTGACTCTAACTGGCTTCAGTACAGTGATAGTAGGAGATGCTCCAAGAACCCCCCTGTACCTACACTAATTCTTCATTCTCCTAAAAGAGTCATATGGCTGGGGGAGTGGGGATGAGGGGAAGGAGAGGTATTCAAAGGTAAGAGGTATGTGAGATGTGCTGTTTGCGTGATTTTTGTGTTTTGCATTTTATTATTCCTTAGTGTATGGCGAAGCTTCCTTTGAAATGCAGGCTGATTTAGCTAACTCAGGGGACCCCAGCGGAGTTTGATATTCACAGCTGGATGGAAAATTACAGAGAAAACAGTATCCCCTCTTTTTCTGGGCATGTGTGGTAGAGGCTGTAGGAATCAAGTGAAGGGAGGGGGAAGGGAGGCAGAGTTGGGACTGTAGCCCCTCACTCCAGGTTCCCAGGAACTTTGGCTACTGTGTTCCTGGGCCCCTCCAGCTGGCTGCCCTCCTCCTGTGCTTTTGACTGAGAAGGTGTGGATGTCAGAGCCTTTCTCCACAGGATATAGTAAGATTACTCCACCAACAAGGCCCAGCCTGTCCTTTGCCTTGCAGGGCTCCTAGTGACTCCCCCTGACTTCTGTGTGTGACTTGTGGACAGCTCAGCCTGGAGGAGAGGCTGGGGTTCTGAGTCCTGCAGTACTTAGGACAAGAAGGATGAGAGGAGCACCCAGCACTGACATCATCCCATCTGACTCTCCAACAAGCCTGTCAGGCCTGCATTGTTACCCCATTTTACAGAGGAAGAAAATGAAAACTGAGAAGTGTTAAGTGTGACATTTGCCATCATCAAGCATCAGTCAGCCCCTGCTTAGGTCACAGCAATTCTTTGCTTAAATCCACGAATGACTGTGATACTCATAGTAAAACCTGAAGTCCTCACAATAGTCTCCAAAGTTCTGCCCATTGCCTTTCCTCTCTGACCACCCATGTTCTGCTCACTCAGCTCCAGCCACACTGGCCTCTTTGATTTACTCCAGAATATGACAGGCACATTCCCCCATTCCCACCTTAGGGCCTTCACTCTAGCTGTTTCCTATGCCCAAAATATTCTTTCCTCCTCAGCTCCAAGTCAGTGCTTAAATCTCAGCGTCTTAATAGGGCTCACCTAGACAACCTTTTAAATTCCCCAAAATGCCTCCCACTCCCCCCCACCCCCTTACTTTTTGTAGCACTTATTTTTCAACATAAGATTCATTTATTATACTTGTTTGCCTGTGTTCTCTTCACCAGAATGCAAGCTCTACAAAAGCAATGGGATGGGTATCTTGTTCTCAGATGTATCTCCAGCCGTTAGCACAAACATTCCATGGCATTGGGCAGATTCTCAATAACTATGTGTCCGATGAAGGAGCAAATAAATACTGAAACGTAAGATTGCGCGGTAGAAGCTTGTGAGCTCGTGGGAGCTCCTCCTGGTTGCAAGCGCGTGGGAGAGGGACTCAGTGCGAGAGTAGCCCTTCGGGGCTCACAGGCCTTCGAGGAGACGATTGAGGAACTGCATTTCCCATGAAGCTCTAGGCACAGAGGGACCGCGGGTGCTGCTGGGAAATACGTGCGAGAAGGCCAGTCGCAGCCGGGAGGATGGCCGCTCCGAGAGGTACGTTCTGTGTACCGGCTGCAGGCGAGCGTGGCGGGTGGGTCCCTTCCCGACCTGGTATGCCGGATCGAACCCACCCTTGGGACTCTGCGGAGAGATGGATGGGCGCCAGGCAGAGGAAGGGCACCTACCGTTAGGATTGAGCCATTATTGCAGCCCTCGAGGGGAAGGGGCCGCTCGTGGATCACTTGGAGGTGGCGTGCGGTGGAATAGGTACCTACCGCTCCCTCATCACCTCAGCGCAGCTACCTGTCTCACGTTAGCAGAAGATCCTCACTGCTCATTTTGCAGATGGGAACACTGACGCCTCCAGAGAAGGGTCTAACAACATACAAAGCCCTTATGTGACTTTGTCCCTCAGCAAAACTCTCAGTTTGTGTCTAGTTTCCCCGAGACAATAGGATCAGGCCTCAGGGGTGGAGTGGAAGCTGACCCTCTGTCTGTGCCCCCAGTATTCCCACTGTCCTGTGTGGTGCAGCAGTATGCCTGGGGAAAGATGGGTTCTGACAGCGAAGTGGCCCGGCTGCTGGCCAGCAGTGACCCACTGGCCAAGATATCAGAGGACAAGCCATATGCAGAGGTGAGACGCAGGCTGCATTTCAGCCCACTTTACCAGCGGGTGAGCTGGAGGTGGGGGAGGCGGTAAAGAGGGAGGGGGTCCCCTGGGTTCTTCAGATCAGCACAGGTTGATGAACCTAGATGGCACCAAAAGAAAGGTTTTTGTCATAATAGGCAGGGATTTCCAGTACCTCCTTCCTCTAAGAACTCTCTGCACTTAATGAATTTTAATTCAGTCTTCTTTGACAATTAAAGTGTTTACTTTGACTTTTACATTTTTAAACCTAAAATACTAAATATTTCTCCTGCCCATTTGTAGAGAAAAAGCCAAAGCACAGAAAGGCTTTAGCGTCTACTTTTGAACCTGGAAACAATGAGTGCTGACACCTCACAGAGCCATTTGAGAGTCAGGCCTTTTCAGTGACCTTAACAGTGCAGGTATCATTCTCCTTACGGGACAGATGAGGAAACTGAGACCCAAACACAGGAATAACTAGTCCAAGCCTCCACAGTTTGTAAGAGGCAGAGCCTGGTCTAGAGCTAGGATCTCCTGACTCATGGTGTTTTGGGGTCCACTGCCTTCCTTTATGTTGTTGATGGCCTAAGCCTTTATACCCAGTCCTGGAAGGCCTGTTTTGAGACTTACCTGCTCCATAGGGAGCACAGGGTAACTGGGATTGGGGCAGGCAAACTAGTGTTGCCAGGTTCTTCCCCCTTTCCTCCCATATTTCCATTTTTTCCAGCTGTGGATGGGGACCCATCCCCGGGGAGATGCCAAGATTCTTGACAACCGCATCGCACAGAAGACCCTAGGCCAATGGATTGCTGAGAACCAAGACTGCTTGGGCTCAAAAGTCAAGGACACCTTTAATGGCAAGCTGCCCTTCCTCTTCAAAGTGCTCTCTGTTGAAACAGCCCTGTCCATCCAGGCACACCCTAACAAGGTACATGATCAGAGTTGGGCACAGAGGTCAAGGGAGAGAAGAGCTTATGTTAAGGCTCTCCCATGACTTTTACTACTGCTTTTGCCCCACCTCAGCCAGGTTCCAGCCCAAAGCTAAATCCAGGCCTAAGAACTCCCAGTTTAGCTGTGCAAGGCCTTTTGCAGGTGACACATGATAGCAGCTAATTCTAAGTGAACAGCTGACCAGCCTATGCCAGAGGAATTTCTCCCAGCTTGTTCCTGGGCTCCCTTTACCCAGCTCAGGACTATCCATATATGCCACTTTCCCACTTGGCTCTCTGGGAGAGTTCACTTTCCAGGGCAGGGCAGGTACCCTAGCTGTTGCCTCAGGTCCATCCCCAGGGAATCTTTCTGCAACAAGCCCATGCATGAATCACAGTGTAAGCATTTATTTATCTGAACTCTTTTCTAGATTGGCAGAGTAAGACCCAGAGAAGTGAAGGATTTACCCAAAGTCACACAGCTTGTTAATATCAGAGCTTGACTTGGTGTTTGGGTTTCCTGATTCTTAGTCCAGGCCTCTTAAAAGTCTGCCCCAGCCCTCCTCAGATTTGGCCAATGTCCCAGCTCTGGGTTGGCTGAACCCAGAGTTTCAGCGTTATGCCTTGACTGGTCTTATTGCCGAGGTAGGACAGTATACTGCTGTCTGGTGACTGGGGAGGGTGGAGAGCAGTAGCTGGGTGGCACTGGTGTCCTGCTAGGTGATGGCTGCTCCTTGACCATCCCCATCTCCCCCTGGCCATCCCACAGGAGCTGGCAGAGAAGCTGCACCTCCAGGCTCCACAGCACTACCCTGATGCCAACCATAAGCCAGAGATGGCCATTGCACTCACTTCCTTCCAGGGCTTATGTGGCTTCCGGCCAGTTGAGGAGATTGTGACCTTTCTGATGAGTAAGGCTGGGCAAAATGCTGAAAGCATGCATATGGGGGTAGGACGCATGGGCAACCCAGGGCAGAGCTAGAACAATGGCCAAGAACAGAGGCTGAATGTCACAGGAACTGAGGGCCTGATTGGCCTCATGAATACTTGAAGCCCCTGGGAAAGGCCCATGAGACCAGGCTCAGGTGTGGTTGCAAAGTTTGCTAAGCATCGTTTGGCTCCTTGGTTGGGGATGGGATAGGGAGGCCTCCTCACACTTGCCACTTCTGTGGGTTCCATCTTGCCATTCCTGATTTGGGCCCTGGCCTGGCCTGGCCTTGCTTTGCTTTCCTGCAGAAGTGCCAGAGTTCCATTTCTTAATTGGAGATAATGCAGCAACACAGCTAAAGCAGAGCCTGAGCCATGACTCCCAGGCCATGTCCTCTGCTCTGAAGAGCTGCTTTTCTCACCTGATGAAGAGTGAGAAGAAGGTGGTGGTAGAGCAGCTCAACCTGTTGGTAAAGCGGATCTCCCAGCAAGGTGAGTTTCATTGTAAGCCTGGGTGCAATGTCCCATCCTGGGTCCCCAGCACAGACACTAGGCTGTGGGAACGTTTCTCAACCTCCTTACTCAAGTGGAACACTAAAATGGGCCTGACTTAGATGACCTGTTGGTGACTTAAGATTTCTCAGTCTTTGTGGTGTAGGACCCTAGATTGAATGCTGCTTCATAACTGGCCATCTTCTTTAGATGCCTGCAGACAGGCAGGCCTGGAAGACTGGTAGGATGTCTTTCACCCAGGCATTCTGAGATCTCCCCAGCCCTACAGCTGCTTCCCATGGATGGATTTGTAGTTTGGGGATAGAGAGCTGGGAGAGAAAGAGGATCTTCCCTCTCCTCCAAAGGCCTGATGCCCAGGGCTCCCAATAGATCTTTCCTTAAATGCCTGCTCTGAGCTCAACCTTGTGCTAACTAAGGAAGAGTTCAGGAAATGACTCTGGTGGGTGTGGTCATGTCACCTTTAGGTGAGTCAGTACAGTGAAAACAAGGGAGGATGGACTCTCAGCTATGAGTTTATGTGGCACATATGAGGCTCTAGCCTCTTCTGGAGGTGACTCCAGAGCTCTTCTGGTTCTGTCTCTACACATTTCCTCTACCTTTGAGCCACAAGGAACTATTTTATGTTTTCTTTGTTTTTTGGTATTTTCTCTGCTCACTTGCCTGTCCCTTTATGGATTCTTGCACTCACAGCAGAACTAATTCCTCCTGCCTGGAGCTCCCAGAGCACCCTATTCATGTCAGATATAGCCCTTAGCACCTGAGTTTGTATCATCACATGCACACACAGGCCAGGGACCCGTCTCCTCGACCTTTGTGTGTCGCCATCACTTACCACAGTCATTCAGTATGTCTGTATGGAGACTCAGAGCAACCCTCCAATCCAGACCAGCTGGTTTCATTGTGGCATTGACACACCCTGCTTTTACTTACAAATACCTGCCCTGTTTCTATACATTCAAGCCTTCCCTCACCACTCTAGCCCAAGCTGCGTCGCCCTCCCCTGGTCAGTCTGCAGAACACATTTTGGTCCTTGGCACACAGTCTCCCTCATGCTATCTGAGGTGTCCGACTCCATTTGCCTAGGAATGAGTAATTTTCTGAGATGCAGTACTTTCAGTGCTAACAAAAGGAAAGGCCTGGGCTTACTGGGACAGTTGGTTACCCTACACGGATTTCTTTGGTTATCTCCTAGATTTTGAGCTCCTGAAGCAGTGACTCTCAACCAGGGACATGGGCATTGTATGGAGACATTTTTGGTTGTCAAAACCTGGATTGGGGAGCCAGTGATATCTTGTGGGTAGAGCCCAGGGATGCTACTGTACATCCTACAGGACAGCCCCTACAAAGAATTACCTGGCTCAAAATGTCAGTGGTGCCAAGGTTGAGAAACACTGTCCTAAAAAAAAACCATACTCTAGCCCTTTCAATGCCTAGTGTAGTCCTAGGCATTTAGGTAGTTAAAATGGGGGAAATGGTATCTCCACGGGCTGAAATATCAAAAAAGGCTGGCTCCCAAAAGGCTCATGTGTCTAGGAGAACATGCCCCCAGTTTCTGCGTTCCTGTGGGTATGGACTTCCCCAGCACCCCGTGGCCAAGGTGGGGCTTTGAATACAAGTGTTCTTAGTGGCCTTGGCGTGCTCTGTGACCTTCAGTGGCTGCTGGAAACAACATGGATGACACCTGTGGAGAGCTGTTGCTGCAGCTGCACCAGCAGTATCCAGGTGATATTGGTTGCTTTGCCATCTACTTCTTGAACCTACTTACCCTGAAGCCGGGGGAGGCCATGTTTCTGGAAGCCAGTGTGCCCCATGCCTACCTAAAAGGAGGTGAGCCACGTTTCAGCAGTGAACCCCACTGCCATCCCCCTTGGGCCTGTTTCCCTATTTGAAGAGGGTGGACAAGGAGATGTTTAAGGTCCCATCCAGCTCTGACCTAGGGTTCCTAGGGTCAGCAGGGAAGTGGCCAAGAGGCATGATGAATGCCAGGTTGGTTTGGACACTACTTGATTCTTCACACCAACCCTGTTAAGTCATAACGCTCTCAGTTAAACCCCGTCAGTATGTGTTGGAACCACAGTTTGAACCTAGGCTATGCTAGATCAGGGCTGTTCTCTCCCCTGCATCACATTGCATATGTCTGTCCTATCAACCCAGAAATTTTTTTACATTTAAAGTACATGTTGCCGCAGAAGGGTGTCACATTTTTTACTTTTGCCTGTTTATCCACCAGTGGATAGAATTTTGTGGGAGAACAGTGACTATGACTCCCCTTGACAATAGCAGGTGACCTGTCACCTGTTTTTGATATATATTAATTCATTCTCCGAGAGAATGCAATTTAAATTTTTACCTAACTGCAGGGCATTCATAGCACTCAGGTTAGAAGGCCCAGCCCTGGAGAGCCAAACTCCAAGGCATCCTTCACAGCTTAGCACATGACAACTCTGTCCCCAGACTGCGTGGAGTGCATGGCATGCTCAGACAACACAGTACGTGCCGGCCTGACACCCAAGTTCATCGATGTACCAACTCTGTGTGAAATGCTGAGCTATACCCCCAGCCCCAGCAAGGACAGGCTCTTTCCTCCAACACGGAGTCAGGAAGACCCCTACCTCTCTATATATGACCCCCCTGTACCAGACTTCACTGTTATGAAAATGGAGGTGAGTAAGGGACCATGGTGGGTGTCCTTTGTGGGGCATGAAAAACCCTGGCAGGGTCTACAATGTGTGGACTATACCTGGAGCTGGGTTTCCCTTCTATTAGGGACACTTGGTGGGGGTACAGCCACAGGGCCTGTCCACTCATCTCTATACCAGGGACAAGATGTGGGCCTCTGTGCTGACAAGACCCTGAGCAGTTGGGGCAAAGGCATCAGGGCTCTCCCTCTTACTGCCCCTGGGTTGTCCAGCATGCCTGTGAACTGTAGGAACGGAGTCTCTGAGCTGCACCATCCTATTTCTTCCTGCCCAGGTCCCTGGCTCCATCCCTGAATATAAGGTCTTGACACTGGACTCTGCCAGCATTCTCCTGATGGTCCAGGGTACAGTGACAGCTAGCACTCCTACCACCACAGCAACAATCCCCCTGCAGCGTGGCGGGGTACTCTTCATTGGGGCTAATGAGAGTGTCTCACTGAAGCTCATGGTGCCGGAGGACCTGCTGATATTCCGTGCCTGCTGTCTACTGTAGAGGCCACAGCCATCCTCGCTCTTCTGCTTGGTCACTCTAAATCCTGGCCAGCCTTACCTCCTCAGACCCAGCCCAAACTCCTTCCCTGCTCTGGACTCTGTGTGTATGCCTTAGAAGAGCTGGTGTAGAGCAGTGATCTTGAAGGTAGCGATTCCTTGAAAGTAGTGAGCAGGCCTAGGCTGAACCATCTTCTTAGGAGGAAGTGTCCATGTGAAGAGTAAGGGCTGACATTCCCCTTATATTCTCACCACTCCTGAGTCATTCAACCCAGGTGGCAGCAGCTCTGTTCCACCTGCAGTATTAAATAGGCTGGTGAAATCTATGATTAGCTCAGCATGAGTTACAGCAAAAGGGTAGGTAACTTATTTGTAAGAACAGAGTTCTGGCCCTGGGGCTGCCTATTTCCTCAGCTGGAGAGGAGGGAAAGAGTAGGCCTGTGGACTATCTTCACCTTCTTGTTCTGTCAAAGCAATTAAAGATCACTGTGTTGAGGCTGTGGGGGTGAAGAGCACTCAGCCTTTGGTGGTCTAGTCCTTGAAGTGGGCAGGCTAGACTCAGAGGTGAGGGTGAGATAGCCCGCTTCAGCCTCAGATGCAGAGCTTGCAGGCAGGCTTTGGGCCCTCCAGCCCTGCAGACAGCAGAAGGTGGGTCTAAAGAACAAGATTCTTCTCCAGTTGGCTTTTGGGCAGGGATCAGCATCTAAGGCTAGGAGGCTGGTTTTGGTCACAGGTATGATTTACATACTGTCTGCTGCTTTCAGATTACAATGGCAGATTTGAGTAGATGCACAGCCAAATGGTCTACAAAGATTGACCCTTCACAGAGCAAGTTTCTCAACCACTTCTCTAGAGCACATTCAGCCATTATAAACAGACTGGGATAGGATGATCCAATTTGTTTTGAGAAGAGCAACCTAGCTATTTCTAAGCTGGCAGGAAGTGCCTAGGAAGGCATCTACTCCCCTAGTGCCTACCTTTTTATAGGTAGGACACCTATGCAGGAAACTGCATAGCTGTCTATTCTGCCAATGAAGTTTCTGACTGGTAGTCTTAGATCTTAGTGTCCCAGATTAAGCAGAGACCGAGGCTATCGGGTCCTTCTGGTGGGGTAATTAGACTTGCACAAAAGGATCTTTCTGAGCTGCTGTCCATGCTAGACCCCTTGTACAACTGAATTCTATGAAACTACCTTCAAAAAAGTACTGGTGAATCTGTTCTGGTTTCTTTGGCCCCCAAATTTCCTCAGCTAAAAAAAAAAAGAAATGACCTGTGAAGAAAACGATCTGCTAAAGGAACTCATTCTAAAGAGAAGTGATGTGCAAAGACCTATTCCATCCATGGACTCCAAGGAAGCAGCCCTCAAAATGTCCACTGAGAACAGCAGAAAAGAGAAGTGAGGTCCTAGGAGGAATGGTCACACTTGGGGCTATTAGGCTATTTCTTCATTTCCGAATTCAGACGGTACAATGACTGCAGCCTATGTCTTTCTTAAAAATCCTATTGCAACACAAAGACAGCTCAACTAGCATGACTGTATTTATTATAAACTGAACAGAGCTATAAAAGCTTAAACCAATAGTTCTTAGAGTACTCTGTAAATACCATACGGTACCACTCCCATGAGTGAGGTAAGCCCCAATGTACCCTTCCTTCTCAGGTCACTGTCACCTGGAGTATCTAACACTCTGAATTAAGGCAGTTTGGCTCTGGGCACCTTGGTGCTTTTTGGTTACATTTTAGCCTCTGGCCTCTAGCTGCAAACAATTGACCATTTCTGTCCTGTCTCATTGCCCTGCCTGTCCCCTATTCCAGATTCCTGTAGCTAATGCCTCGCACACAGGGTCAACCAGCTCTGGAATGGACCATCCTCCCTAAGCACAGCTACAGCCAGATACACTAATGTTGATTAATAGCAACCACCCAGAGGGCCTTGGTCTTCAGGTCCTACTGCCACCCTCACCCACAGCAGCTTCCAAATGCTTAGGTTACTCTGTCCTAACCAACTGCCCCACAGAAAGATGGTCCCACACTTGGCTGTCACAGCCACTTTTTGGCCCCCACTGGGTTTCCTGTTACTACCATGGTCTTACACTGTCCTATATCTGAGCCCTTTATGTACACTTCACCACCACTGCAGAAACCAGAAAGACCTGGACATAATCTCTGTGGATAGGCAGGGGGTTCAGAATGGGGAGATGTCTTACTTCATGTAGAGTTGCAAGCCCCACTCTCCAGACCCCAACGTAAGGTACCTCTGCTCTCTGTCCCATCTCCCTCCTGCTGTGATACTGCTAGATTATAGAATAAAAGTTAGCCACAGCCCCCTAGATATCGTATATTCATTCCTCTCAGCATTCTGTGATTTGAGAAAAGCACCAATATAAATGTCAGCCAAGCATTAATAGGATTACCCTCATGAGAATAGTTGTCTAATAGGACCTTTTTATCTGTTCTCAGTCTTTCAGTCACCTCATGGGGCAGAACAAGAGTCCATGCCACCCCTCATGTACTAGTGGTCACGGAACATCAAATGACACAAGACCAGGCACTTTCCCATGTGGAGCCCACATGCCAGTCCTGATTACCTTGCCCCTTAGGCTGGGAACCCTGTCCTGTCCCATTCAGCCCTCACCACTGTTCTAGGTGAGGCAAAAAAAAGGAAAGCTGCATTCTAGAGAGAGGTCTGGTCTAACAAGAGATGCTATTCAGTAGGGGTCTCGGGGGGTTATGCCTCTCTTTGCTGTGTTTAGATGGGGCTGAGAGAGGCTGTGCTGTACCCAGAGGTTTACTGTAGCGTCCAATCCTGAGTGTCCACTGTGAGGTCCATGCTATAGTCAGGAATCTGGAGGGTGCAACACAATATAATGGCCCACAGTGGATTAAAGGGAGGAGACTATCTGCAATGGCAGGTTATCTCCTCAGGCAGGGGCCTTGGGAGCCCACACAGGTCCCTCCTCCGCACGTTGTCTATTAGCCTTCATCTATGTCAGTGCCAGCACAGCCATGCCCACTGCTACTTCTCAAGTTTAAAAGGCTAAACAAATAGGAAAGCACCTGATTGTTTCCTGCAGCTCCCTCTCCTAGTAATCAAAACCTGGAAGCTTCAGGGGAGAGCTCCAGTTCCTTCACCCAACCTTTAACTCAAAGACTACGTAGATGGAGACACTAGCTAAGACCAAGGAAAAGAATGGTGACTAAGGGATAAGACAGATTGTACAGAGTGGAGCAGTTTTTCTCTAAATAGGGCTGACCAGAGTCACTAAATGTACCCAGACAGTTAAACCAGCTGGGGATGCTCTGGGTCCAAATTCTGAAAGCCTTGATCCTGTTGTGTCACCAAGCAAGCTGCTCTCCTCCCTGCTATGGTGAGACAGGCACAACTAGAAGAGGGCCAAAGGGCCCTGCCCTGCTCTTAGCTCTCTTGAAGGGCAAACCTGTACCCTGTTTTGGAACTAGGAAGAGGAAAGCTTAACCAATTTCTTAAACTGGTCCCAAATAATTAAATTCTTTTTCAAAGATTCCCATCTGCAAGCCACAAAGTACTATTTTCTGCCTTCACCCAACACTATTCAGCACAGCCTGGGCACAAAAGCTTTTTCCCTCTAAAGAGCATAACAACCAGTATCAGTCAAGATCTCTTCCAATGTCTTAGCCAACTGTGCATTCACCATGAAGAGCCAGAACCCCTCTATTCCTGCCCTTATTAAAGTGGTTTTGCCAAACTGGTCCAACAGCAGAGGGAAACTGCAGAATTCCACCCATCACACCATCACCCAGATGGGGGCCTCTGGGTAAGGGGTAACTGCAGGGCACTGACCTTCCCAGAAGGCCAGTGCCCCCAGTGATTCTGGAGCTGAGGCAGTTCCCACTCCACTGTGACCTATGAAGAGCTAACAGGGCTCTGCAGGTATGGCAAGCAGGGCCCATCGGAGGGGGTTATGTCTACTGGAGGTTACAGGAGGAAGAATCCCCAAGACAGCACCAGCAGCAGGAGCACGTTGAGGAGGCCATAGACTTGGGTGGAATGAGGTCCAAGTCCTCATCATCTGGAATCTCATCCAGGTGATACCCATCCTGAAGCAATTGACGGCTCATGTCCTGGTTCACCTGCTAAGAGAAGGAGAGAGAACTATAAGGCAGGCTGCAAAGCAGAAGTAACCATTGCCCAAAAAGCAGACCTACATCCCCTTACCAAAGTTGCTGTACATGCTCCAACCACAGGCCAACCCCACACATCCCTGGACTATAGGAGGAAGTGCCATCTTTTCCTACCTTTGCCTCACCCAGCAGTGAGGGGCACCCAGGGGCCTGAGCCAGTACTGTCTAGAATGCACTGTCATGAACCCCTAGGGGAGGTGCTCTCACTAAATACTGAGTCACCTGATGTAAAATACCAGATTCTAGATTATGTTTGAAAATCAATGCTCTGACCATTCCCACTGGGAATCCAGACTGATCTCTATGAAGGCTAAAGAATATAGGTCAATGATACCAGAATGATGGGGTAGAATAGTAAAGGAATATGAATTACAGTTGAATGGGGTGGAGAACATGTTGTCCTTCAATGCCAGCAGAGCCTGCTCCCTGCAAATTAGAACCTGTCAGCCTGGCTTTACCCGTTCTGCTGAGCAGAAGGAAAATCAGACTGGGAACAGTGTAGGACAGGGGTGTCCAACCTTTTGGCCCTTGGTCACACTGAAAGCACTGTCTTGGACCACACATAAAATACACTAACAAAAATAATAGCTGATGAGTTTTAAAAAGGTCTGTGCATAATTTTCATGTTTTAAGAGTGTTTACAAATTCATTTCAGGCTGCATTCAAAGCCATCAGGGGTCACATGCAGCCCATGGACCACAGGTCAGACAAGCGTGATGTAGGACTTTCTTTGGCTACCGGCTAATTTTTCTTTTCTTAGTTTTAACCATCTTGGGCACCCAGCTTTTCAAGGTCACAATTTACAAACTGCCTCTATTCTCTTTGGCAAAAACTCAGAGGTAGCCAAGGGTTTCCAGGAGAACAGGGAAAAAATTCCAGTGGTGTTGTCATATCCCTGTACTTCCCTTCTGTTAAAGGCAGTAAGGTGCACATGATAGAACTTTATGTCCCTTGTTGTCTAGGACAGTCATTCTGAAAACACATCCAAAAGGCCAGCCTAAGGAGTATCTTAGTCTGAATTCCCATAAATAGAACTGAAGGAACCAAAGTTGTTTGGTCTGGAAGAAAGCAAGCGGGTGGAGGATGGCTGGGGGAAGGACAGGAATGCTGATCTCAGATAAAGACAATCAGAAGGGAGACTAGAATTACTGTGTGACAACCTAGTACAGACCTAGGACCACTAAATCCAAGCTGCAGAAGACATTTCAAATTAATAAGGAAGACTTAACTCTAAGAGATACCTGAAGAAGGAATTGTATGTATGTGTCGGGGAGAGGGCAGACAGCAAGGTTTCTCAGAGGTAGTGAGTACCTGATTGAAAGAAGCATTCAAGCAAGCAGAGGCTCATACACACTTAGCTGAGATTTATCTGGAGGATTCCTTTTCTCAGTAGTGGCCTGAACTAGAAGACTAGTGAGGTCCAGCCCTAAGGGTCTATGGTCTCCTGTTTTCAACAGCCCTCCTCAGACACCTATACCTTTGCTGGGGGGAGGGGACAGAGTAAAAGATTGGAGAACCAACCGGAAGTCTGGCACAGTGCCGTGCACACAGCAGGCACTAGACAAGCATTTAGCAGTGGTGGTGACACTGTCTGAAGCCTGGCCCCATGCAGGAAGGCACTCTGGACTTGCCTCTGCAGAGGAGTACCCGGAGGAGTGTCTGGATTCCAGCTCCCCATCACTAGGAGAAGAGGAGACAGTTAGTTCAGAATGATGCCTGTGGAGCACAGCTGCAAAAGGCAAGGTGGAGAGCATGCAAGGGGGTCTGTAGGACTTATGAAGCAAAGACCACACACCATAGAACTCAAGCCCAGAATTTGCTGTGTGTACAAATGGTTCCTTCAATGGCTCCAGCAGGGACAAGGTCACGATCACTAACAGTGCAAGACATAATAGGGCAAGATGACTTCCCCCAGACAAGGCTGGTGCTCCAAATCCAAGAGCAGCATGTGTCCTCTATGCAAGCCATCTTGGGAAGGGATAACGTTCCAAAGAAGACAGCCCTGGAACATGCATGAGGGTCTTTGAATAGATAGAGAACTAGCAAAAGCACCAAGCAATCTGCAGTTTTACCCAAGTCACTCCCCAAGGGGTATTTCCAAGGACAGCACTCACCTGTCAGAGTCGAGGGACACAAGGTTTTCATCTGGACTCTGACTAAGAGCAGTATAGCCCTTGTTAAACTTCACTGACCTGAGGGAGATGGGGAAGAGATCAAGCACAGATGAAGCACCAGCACTGACAGGGAAAGCCAGAGTCCTCGCCCTTATGGAAAAAGAACTGACCACGCTACTTCTGACTAGCCTTCCACCTGGTCACCACTGCCAGCCATTTGGCTGCAGCTCCTCAGAACATGCACTTCCCCACACCACGGCCCCTACTGCTCCGGAAAGTACACCTCCTCTTCCTCGAAATCAGGAAAAGCCCCTCACTCAGAGAGCAGGAAAAACGCAGCTCCTCAAGCAAATCCCTTCACCTGAGCTCTTCTCTGTAAAAGAGGCACTGGACAGGATCCTAGCCAGCCTCGGAGTTTACCATTCGGTGTTTAAAAAAAAAACACACAACACTGGCTGTTCCCCGACTGCTCTCCATCCTCACCATAGGGACGCAGCCATCAAGCTCCTCCCTGACTTAGTGAGTGATTCTATGCCCTGGCAAAACGCCTATTCCAATGGCCTTTCCTTGACACCACCACATTCTTAATGGGGGCCGGGGGGGGGGGCGGGGGCGGGGGTCGTTCCTCTTCCTAACAGTGAATCTGAAAGGCCGACAGCAAGGAATCCTCGGGTCGGCCTTAAACATGAGTCCTGTCTCCCAGTCCCAAGACTAAGGCCTTCCCTGCAAACTGCTGGCACAGAGGAGGTGGCGCCTGCTGACACCTTTTCCCTGAAGAGTCGGGGCGGTTCGGCGAGGCCCCCAGCATGCCTTTTCTCCGCAGAACGGCTTTGGCCAGGTCCCGGTGCTTCTCTGCAAGTCAAAGGGCCTGCGTCAGCGGGGTCTCCCCCACACCGACGTGTCTCCCAAAGGCCAGGAATCCGCTCTTGCGGAAGAGATTTTTGGAGGCGGGAGCGGGCTGCAGGTGCCCCTCCGGGGTCGCCCCAGCGGGGCTCCGGAGCCCGCCCGGGGGACGCTGCAGCCCGCCCAGGCAGAGATCCCCAGCGGGCTGCACTCACGCAGCTTGGCCTGAATGGAAGGTGTGCGCATGACCATGTACGGCCCCCTCTTCTCCACAGCCACCGGGGTCCGCTCCTCCAGCCGGGGGAGTCTGCGGGCGCTTCGCACGGAGGGCGGCCCCGCAGTTCCTGTCACGCGGCCTGGGACCTCGCCGGGCCGGAGTTCCGGGGTAGATATTCGCGCCGCATGCCCACCGGGTTCCGCGGCCGCCATAGCGCGGCCACGCCCCTCCGAACGGCTAAACAGCCGGAAAGGAGGCGGTCTTTAAACAAGATGGTGGCACGCAGGCGCAGACCGTAACTGCACGCTCTGCCCGCCCCGCCTACTATGGGCGTGGCCCAGCGGTTCCATCTTTTCAGGGGATGGGTAGTGTCAGTCTTTCCTATCTGATGCACTGTCGTGTTTTTTTGTTTGTTTTGGGTTTTTTTTTTGCACAGTCGTTGTTTTAATCCGTGTAAACCTTGTGCTCTCGAGGTCTTTTCTTTTACTAGTCGAAATTAAATATCGGTATTTATGGAATATCGGTATTTATGGAGGGCTGCGGGTGTGCGCCCGCTGACCGACCCCTTTACGCCCCTGCGTGCTTGTGCTCTCTGCAGTGTGTCGCGGGTCTTACCTCTACGGCCGGACTTCCCTAAGGGGCAAGGGCAGGCTCGGGAGAGCTTGGGTTGAACCCAAAAGAGCGGTAGGAAAACGGTATTAGCGCTCCTCTCTAGAAAAGAAAACAGGCCCAGGAGAGAGAAAGGTCCAAGAACAGTGCCAAACCCACGTTATTTCCAACACTACGCGGTGTCTGAGACCTTGAACGAGGCCAGACCCTCTCTAGGTCTCCACATTTTGAAATGGAACCAAGGTCACTATCGGTCGTACAGTGACAAGAGTAAAATCGGCAGGCCATAGAAAGAAGTGTGAAAGTGCGCTGAATCTGTGTGTGGCAGGGCACGCAGCTGTCACTGCTCTTGACTTCTCTGGCCCCCAAGGGATGTGCTTGTAGCTGCTGGCTGGAAAGAAGCTCCAGATCCTTGGAGGAATTGCCAAATCTCATGAAGCTGTTTTGTGCCTAATTTATTGGCCTCCGCAGGGTAACTCAACAATGTGCAATTTAGGAGCCCCACGGCCATCAAAATAGTTGAGCAGGACATTAGGGTAGGGAAAAGGAATTTAGGGATGGAGTGTTTTTAAAAGCTAGAAGCATGCTTACTTACCTGGAAGGTGGTTTTCCCAGGGCGAGGCCTATCCATTGCACTCCGGATGTGCTGACCCCTGCGATTTCCCCAAATGTGGGAACCTCGACTGCATCATTTGTGGTAGTGGGGGACTGCGTTCACGCTCTCACCTGGCAATAGAAAGAAAAAGAAATAAGCGGGGGGGAAAAGCTAGAAGCACAAAGGAATGCTTCCTAATTTGGTAGATTCCACCCGTTTTGACCTCCAGAAACAGCAATATCATTTGACACCTAGTTTCCGATTCCCAGTCTTACTTCTTCTATTCTTTGTTCTTGAGGGTGGGGTGGGGTAAAGTGCAGTTAAATTCTTGGCTATTAGAAGCAAAGACTCCAGCCCTAGCTTTCAGGCCCTCCTGCCCACATCCGGCGGTCGCATTTTTATCCTTGGCTCCAGATCATGTGAATCCCACCCATTCCCTGACCTCAGTCCTGCGGTCAGATGAATCTTCATCAGCAGTTGGGAATTCTGGTTTTGCAATCCACTGGCAAATATTTGGGATTAGACATCGGAAGGGATGAAGAACAATGGTGAAATTTTTTTTTTTTTTTTTGCTTTTTTTTTGGTATGTGGGTAGCTCCCTGGCTGGGAATCGAACCCAGGCCGCAGCACTGACAGCGCCAGCGCCGAAGCCTTAAGCCACTACACCACCAGGGAACTCCGAAAAGTTTTTTATTGAGCTATAATTGACATATAACATTATATTAGTTTCAGGTGTACAACATAATAACTTGGTATTTATATACATTGCAAAATGATCACCACAATAAATCTAGTTAACATCTATCACTGTACATAGTTACAAAAAAAGTTTTCTCTTTTTACTCATGATGAGGACTTTTAAGCCTACTCTCTTAGCAACTTTGAAATTGGTATTACAGTATTAACCATAGTCACCATGCAGTATATGGAATCCCCATGACTTATTTATTTTATAGCTGAAAGTTTGTAATCTTTGATGCCCTTTACCCATTCCCTAATTCTAACAGTTTTTTTCCTGCAACTACCAATCTGTTCTCTGCTCGATGAACTTGTTTTGTTTGTTTTTTACATTCCACTTGTGAGAGCAGATGGTAGTTGTCTTTCTCTGACTTATTTAACTTAGCATAATGCCTGAAGGTTAGGCTGACATATCATTTTAAACAGCAGAAAACAACGATACTGTCCCATTTCAAATTACATATGGTCAGCCTAGTCTCACTGGGCTAAATTCAAGCTGTCAGTAGGCTGACTGCACGCACCGTTTGAAATGGATGTTGTTTTCTGTCCCATTTAAAATGGTACATCTGGTCAGCCTACTCAAGGTCCATCCATGTCATAGCACATTGTAAGATTTCATTCTTTTATGAGGCTGAGTTGTATAATATAGATGTATATATGAGTATATAATTTATCCATTTATTCATCGATGAACACTTAGGTTTTTTCCATATTGTAAACAATGCTGCAATGAACACAGGGGTGCATATATCTTTCCTTTCACAATTAAAATTTTTTAAATTATATTTGACATACAATACTAGTTTTAGGTGGACAACATAGTGATGAGACATTTACATAACTTACAAAGTTATCACCCCAATAAATCTGGTACCCATCTGACACCATAGTTATTACAATATGAGTATTATTGACTGTATGTCCCACACTGTACTTTAAAGCCCTGTGACTATTTTGCAACAATGAATTTGTACTTCTTAATCTCTTCCCCTTTTTTACGTACCCCCTCCAACCCCACTCCCATCTGACAACCATCAAAATGTTCTCTATATCTATGAGTCTGTTTCTGTTGTGTTTGTTCATTTATTTTGTTCTTTAGATTCCACATATAAGTGAAATCAATTTGCATCTGTCTTTCTCTGTCTGACACTTCACTCAGCACAAAAATTTCCATGTCTCTTGATTGGAACTTTTAATCCTTTTAAATTGAAGGTAATTGGTGATAGATAAGTAGTTATTGCCATTTTATTATTCATAATTTTTTTTCCCCATCTTACAGTAGCCCTTCTAAAATGTCAGTAATTCTGGTTTGGTGGTGATGAACTCTTTTAGCTTTTTCTTCTCTGGGAAGCTCTTTATCTGTCCTTCGATTTTGAATAAGCCTTGCTGGGTAGAGTAATCTTGGCTGTAGGTCCCTGCTTTTCATCATGTTGAATATTTTCTGCTGCTCTCTTCTGGCTTGCAAAATCTCTATTGATAAATCAGCTGGCAGTCTTATGAGAACTCTCTTATAAGTTACTAGTTGCTTTTCTCTTGCTACTTTTAGGATTCTCTCTTTCTCTTTAAACTTTGTCATTTTAATTACAATGTGTCTTGGTGTTCGCCTATTTGGGTTCATATTGTTTTGGGCTCTCTGTGCTTCCAGGGCTTGTGTGTCTATTTTCTTTGACAGATTAGGGAAGTTTTCAGTCATTATTTTCTCAAATACATTCTTAATTCCTTGTTTTCTCTCTTCTCCTTCTGGTATTTCTATGATGCGAATTTTGTTGCACTTGGTGTTGTTCCAGAGGACCATTAAACTATCCTCATGTTTTTGGATTCTTTTTTCTTTTTGCTGTTCTGATAGTGTGTTTTCTTTTATTTATTTATTTATTTATTTATTATTTGTATGTGGATAGTCCCCTGGCTGGGAATTGAACCTAGGTCACAGCACTGGCAGCACCAGCAACGAAGCCTTAAGCTACTACACCACCAGGGAACTCCAGATAGTGTGTTTTCTACTACCTTGTCTTCCAAATCATTGATTCATTCCTCTGCTCTATAGTCTGCTGGTGATTCCTTCTACTACATTCTGAATTTCAGTTATTCTATTATTAATTTTTTTTTTTTTTTTTTTTTTTTTTTTTTTTTTTTTTTTTTTTTTTTTTTTTTTTTTTTTTTTTTTTTTTTTTTTTTTTTTTTTTTTTTTTTTTTTTTTTTTTTTTTTTTTTTTTTTTTTTTTTT
>PVJL010007051.1:0-63040 GCA_004026885.1 Lyroderma lyra | reverse complement strand
GTGTCCTTCTTTATACTTGCTATCTCTTTGTTAAAGTTTTCACTAAATTCCTTGAGCATCCTTATAACCATGGTTGTGAGCTCTGTATCTGATAGGTTGTTTGTCTCCATCTCATTTAATTCTTTTTCTGGAGTTTTCTGCTGTTCTTTCATTTGAGATGTATTTCTTTGTTTCCTCATTTTGCATGCTTGTTTGTATTTGTTTCTAAGTGTTAGGTAGATCTGCTACATCTCCCAGTATTGCTGAGTGGTCTTATATAGTGGGTGCTCTGTGAGGCTGTGGCACCATCTGCCTGGTCACCTGTGCTGGGTGCTCCTATAGATTCTGGTTTGGAGCCAGTGCTATGCCTGGAGCTACTCAGCAAAAGTCTCAGAGCACACTGATGAAAATCACCCCCCGCTTGAGGCCTGCAACATTAATAGTTTTCCAACAAAGATTGCAATGCAAGCAGAACTGGCTACTCACTGAAGAAAGTGCCTCTGGCATTGGAGGAGTTGGGTGGGGCAGGGTCTCAGTGAGTCAGCGGGGTGGAGCTCGCTTGCTCACTAGACCAATCAGGTTCAGATTTGGTTGTGGTGGGAGGGCACATCACAGGAAAGATGGTGCCCGCCTGAATGAGGAGGACCTCAGTCAGGAAGGTGGTGACTGTCCTCCAGCCTCTGCCTCAAATCCATACACTTCACTATGTGCCTCTAATGCCCCTGAGTCATTATCCCTTTGCCAGGGCCCAACCTGTGAGTGACTAAGTCTGCGCAGGCACTTTAAGAGGACCTCTGAGTTTCCCACAGCCTTCCTTCCCACAGAATGGTCGGAGTCCCCACTATTTTTCAGTCAGATGTTGTGGGGCTCCTCTTCCTAGCCCCAGTGCTCTGGGCTGGCGACGCTGGTATGGGGCTGGGGTCCCTCATTCCTCTGGGGGGAACCTCTGCAGCGAGATATCCCTCCTATTCTCTATCTCCACATAGAAGTTTGGGGTTAGCCCATTTTGCACCTTCACCCCTCCCACCAGTCTCAATGTAGCTTCTTTATATCCTTCGTTATGAAACTTCTGTTCATGTAGACTTCGGACAGTTCTCGAGATCAATCGTTCTATCATTTAGTTGTAATTTCAATGTGTTTATGGAATGAGGCAAACACAGTGTTTACCCACTCCAACATCTTGGATCTCCTCCTCTGCATATATCTTTTTGAATTAGAGTTTTCATTGTCTTCAGATAGAAACCAAGAATTGAAATTGCTAGATTATATGGTAGTTCTATTTGTAATTTTTTCAGGACCCTCCATACTGTTTTCCATAGTGGCTGCATCAATTTACATTCCCACCAACACTACACAAGGGTTCCCTTTTCACCATATCCTTGTCAACATTTGTTATTCTTGCCTTTTTGAAAGTAGCCATTCTAACAGGTGTAAGATGATGTATCATTTTGGTTTTGATTTGCATTTCATTGATGGTTAGTGATGGTGAGCATTTTTTCATATGCCTGTTGGCCATCTATATGTCTTCTTTGGAACATATTGATTGATTGATTGATTGATTGTAGTATGTGTGGAACATATCTATTTAGATCTTCTGCCCATTTTTAAATAGGTTTATTTTCTGTTATGGAGTTGTTTGAGTTCTTTATGTATTTTGGATATTAGCACCTTACAGATATATTATTTGCAAATATTTTCTCCCATTCAATAGGCTACCTTTTCATTTTGTTGGTGGTTTTCTTTGCTGTCCAAAAGCTTCTTAGTTTGATGAAGTCCCACTTGTTTATATTTGCTTTTGAAGTCAGATAGAAAAAAATCATTGCGAAAACCAATGTCAAGTTTACTGCATGTGTTTTCTTCTGGGAGTTTTATGAGTTCAGGTTTTACATGCAAGTCTTTAATCCATTTTGAGATAATTTTTTTGTATGGTGTAAGATAGTGCAAGCTTAGACTAGTTTAATTTTTTTGGTGTGGCTGTCCAGTTTTCCCAACACCATTTATTGAAGAGACTCTTTTCTCATTTGTTGTTACCATATGTTCTTGGGTTTTCTATTCTGTTCCTTCCTATGTGTCTGTTTTATGCCATACCATGTTTTGATGACTATAGCTCTGTAATTTAGTTTGAAACCAGGAAGTGTGGTGCTTCCAACTTTGCTTTTCTTTCTCAAGATTGCTTTGTCTACTCATGGTCTTTTGTGGTTCCATACAAATTTTAGGATTGTTTATTCTATTTTGCGAAAAATGCCATTGGAATTTTGATAGGGATTACATTGATTCTATAGATTGCATTTGTTTGTTTGTTGGTTTGTTTGTGGTGGTTCCCTGACTGGGAATCAAAGCCAGGCTGTGGTGTTGAGAGTGCCAAAGCCTAGCCACTACACCACCAGGGAACTCCTAGATTGCATTTAGTGTGACTATTTCAACAATATTAATTCTTCCAATCTATAAGCACAGAGTATCTTACCATGTATTTGTCTTTAATTTCTTTCATCAATGTTTAATAGTTTTCAGTGTACAGGTCTTTCACTTCCTTGGTTAAATTTATTCCTACGTAATTTATTCTTTTGATGAAATTGTAAATGGGATTTTTTCTTAAATTTTTTTCTGATATTTCATTGTTAGTTTTTGTTTTTGTTTTTGTTTTTTGTTTTTGTTTTTTAGTATATGTTTTTATTTGTTCACTTTTTTTTTTTTTTTTTTTTTTTTTTTTTTTTTTTTTTTTTTTTTTTTTGCTTTTCGGTATGTGGGTAGCTCCCTGACTGGGAATCGAACCCAGGCCGCAGCGCTGACAGCGCCAGAGCTGAAGCCTTAAGCCACTACACCATCAGGGAACTCCCAGTCTGTGTTTTTTAATGACTTCCCCAATATAGGAAAAGGATGCAAAACTGGGAAAAATGAAAATGTCTTTGCAAAATGTGAAGATGGACTCATTGTGCTGCTAAGGACAAGGTCTCTGGCATCTAGTTAAATAAACAGGAAAAACTGGTGGCAGCTAGCAAAGCTTGGTAAAGAATGGCTAGGCTAGACTTAAACTATTTTCCCAAGCACCATAATCATAAAGATTATTGAAGTGATTAAGGCCTAATCTTTTATTTTCATATAAAAATCCTGAAAGGTAGTTCCACTTTCAGATAGTAGAACTGAAGCACAGGAAGAGTAGGTGATTTACCCAGTCATGTGGGTATTAGCTTGGGATTTGAACACAGATCTGAACCCAAACCCCATTTTCCCACCTTATTGTTGCATTATGTTTTCTTCCATCAGTTGATGGGTAGATGCAATAAAAAGATGCTAGGGCATACTGACATCATGTCCCTTTTGAGGGGATATGACTTGAAATCACATCATCTATTTAATCTTCTTGCCAAAAATCTTTAACTGGAATTTAATAATGAGGAAACAATCTGGCAGATGCAGATGGTTGGGCATCCTACACAATTACTGGCCTTGACTCTTTAGAAAATAAACTGTATATATTTTATGCCAAACTTTTTGAAGCATATTAACAGTATTGTGGTTATGTAGAAAGAGAAAGTCCTTATTCTTAAATGTCTAGTTAAGTATTTAGGAGTAGTGTCATGTCTGCAATTTGTTTTCAAATGGTTGAGAAAAAAGTTTGCATATACAATGTGCAACAAATGTAACAAACTATTAACTGGTCTGAAATTTTTCAAAATAAAGAATAGGAAAGAAAAAGCTGGAGGCCTCATTCTGTTAGGATAGAAGCCATCATCAAGCTGTGGAATGATTCTCCTTTTTATGTTGTGAACAATATTTACTGTTTACTTCTTTTAGGAGGAGCTAGAATCCATCAGCTAAAACATGTAGCTGTTTTGTCCAGCCAAGCAAAGGAGTCAATCCAACTTGATTAATGGGGTGGGGGTGGGGGAGTGGAATTGGAGGGGTAAGAATAGACGTTTCATGAGAGTAAGTTTATCTGTAAATTTATCTAGTCACCTTTGCCTCATAGTAATAGGATTGTGATTTAGATTTTTCTTGCTTTGAAAATATTTCTAGTATTTTACATTCCCTAATCTAAAATAATAGCAACAATTGGCAAGCTTCTATAAATGGCCAGGTAAAAAATATATTTTTGAATGGTGGATTAGATGGACACTATGCCTGCTGCATGCCAGAATCCCATCAAACTTACAACTAAATTATAGAAAATTAGCCTCAAGAGTCATCTGAAGACTGGATGAACAGAACTCCTATAATTAAGGATATAAAGAATAAGCCACATTGAGACTGGTAGGAGGGGTAGAGACACAACATGGGCTGCCTGCAACCCACAGGAGATGGTTGAACACTGGGAGGGACACCTTGGTGATGGAGATAACCCCTCAAGAGAGAGAGGTCCCAGCCCCACACCAGGCTATCCAGCTCAGGGGTCCTGTGCTGGGAGAGGAGTCCGTACAACATCTGGCAGTGAAGTGCAGTGAGGACTCTGTCCATTTATACTGGTGAGACAAGGTGGTTGGAAAGCCAGACATACTCTTAAAGGGTCTACGCATAGATTCACTCACTTTCAAACACTCACCTGGAATCCAGAGGAGGTGCGGTAATTTAAGAGATACCAGAGACTGAGTTGTGTGGCTTTGGGATGAAGGCTTTGTCCCTGTGAGGAGACTGCCTCACATGTAGCCTATAGGAGGGCACCATCTTTTCTATGTTGAACCATCCCCCAAAGAGCCTAATCTCAGACCTCAATAGTCTGGTAGAATCTGTGTGTTCACACCACATTGGTGATGTCCTGGATCCCTGCCTCATCCAGCTAGTACTGGGCATCGCACTGGGCATTCTTGGCTTCTGGTTGGCTGGCCCCACCTCACAAGCTGCAAGAGCCTTTTACATCAGCCAGGCAGCCTGCAGCAGCCTGGGTAATTCTCAGAGGCAGGCAGTTGGCTAGAGCTTGAGCTGTAGCCTCTCTTCGGTGGCTCTTAGGAATCTGTAGGCCTGAGGAGAGCGATGGCTAGCTGCAGTGTTCTTGGGGCACTTTGCAAAATGGTTGTGAGCCTGGCATTGGCACAGGAGCTGAATCTACATTTACTTTGTGAAAACCACTGGCTATACCTTGTGACTACATGGGACCCTGCCCCACCCTCCTAGTTGCTGCATCACCAGGGATACTCTCAACATCAGGTTAACCAGCCCTGTCTGCAGACCTAAGAAGGCTCTTTCAATGGCTGAGCCTTATGGACAGCCAGCACATGGCAGCAGATCTGTGGCGATGTGGGCCTTTTGCTAAGCTGCCCCAGGCCCAATACTGGTGGCAGCTGGCCTTGGTTCACAATGAGGCCATGACCACACACCTCCAGGGCCAGCACAGGCAGCAACCAACCACATATAGCTTTATGGCTCCTACCAGGTAGGACTGGGCTAGTCATAGATAAGGCTGAAATTGGCCTGCATGGAAGCCCCTCCCAAGAGACACCAGAAAAAACACACCCACAGGTCAGCTTCAGAGGACTATCTGGTTACCCCACAAGCAGCACACCCAAAGGGTGGTCTCAACAGGCACAAGAGCCCACTGGGGCAAATCCCCCTCTGAGGGGTCAGCCCCTGCTCACACATTGTGGGCATAGCCAGTCCTCACAGCCTGGGAGTTAATCCCACCTACTTACATGCCAAAAGCAATTGAAGTTCAACTACTACAGGGGAATACACACAACACACTCAAGGGACACTCCTAGAACACAAGCACAGGGGATCAGGGAAATTGCACTATGCAGGATACATACTACATAAGGCCACTGGGCAAAGCCTGAGAGGCACAGGAGAGCTACCTAATACATAGAAGCAAACACAGAGAGGCAGCCAGAATGAGGAAACAAGCATGTCCCAAATAAAAGAACAGGAGAAACCTACACAAAAAGACCTAAATGAAATGGAGGCAACCAACCCATCAGAAACAAAAGTTTAAAACACTGGTTATAAGAATACTAAGGAACTTAGTGAGAACTTCAACAAAGAAATAGTAAGCATAATGAAGGACCTAGAAACCATAAAAAAGAACCAGTCAGAAATAAAGAATACAATAACTGAAATGAAGAGTGCACTAGAAGAAATCAATAGCAGGTTAGATGAAATAGAAGACTGAATCAGAGGTCTAGAAGATAAGGTAGCAGAAAACATCACAAAAAAAGAAGATAAGGGACCTGTGGGACAACATCAAGTGTTAACAATATTTATATCATGAGAGTACCAGAAGGAGAAGAGAGGGAATAAGGGGTTGATAACCTATTTGAAGAAATAATGACGGAAAACTTCCCTAACCTGTTGTTTAAGGAAATAGACATACAATCTCAATCTCAGGAAGTACAGAGTCCCAAATAGGTCCACACCAAGACACATCATAATTACAGTGGCAAAGGTTAAAGACAGAAAATCCTAAAAGCAGCGAGAGCTCCCATCAGACTGTCAGCTGATTTCTCAACAGAAACTTTGCAGGCCAGAAGGGAGTGGCAGAAAATATTCAAAGGGATAAAAAACAATGACTTACAACCAAGACTACTCTACCCAGCAAGGCTATCATTTAAAATTGAAGGAGAGATAAAGAACTTCCCAGAAAAAGAAAAAATTAAAGGAATTCATTACCACCAAACTTGTATTACAAGAGCTGTTAAAAGGACTTCTTTAAGGAGAAGAAAGAGGGGAAAATAAACAAACAAAACAGTAGAAAAATATGAATAATAAAAAGACAATAACTATGTACCTATCAAAAATCACTTTAAATGTGAATGCATTAAATGCTCCAATCAAAAACTATAGGGTAGCTGAATGGATAAGAAAATAAGACCCATGCATATACCCTCTACAAGAGACTCCCCTCAGATCAAAAGACACACATAGACTAAAAGAAAAAAAATGGAAAAAGATATTTTATGCAAATGGAAATGTGAAAAAACTGGGGTAATAATACTTATATCAGACAAAAGAGATTTTAAAATGAAAACTATAATAAGAGACAAAGACATTATATGACGGTAAAGGGATCAATCCAACAAAAGTACATAACACTAGTAAATATCTATGCACTCAACATAGGAGCAAATGAAGGTATAAAAAAATAGAGACCAACATAAAGGCAAAAATCAACAGTAACACAAACATAGTAGGGGACTTTAACACCCCACTGATACCAATGGACAGATCTCAGATGGAAAATCAACAAGGAAACAGTGGCCTTAAATGACATTCTAAATCAAATGGTTTTAATTTATATTTTTAGAGCATTTCACCCCAAAGCAGCAGAATATACATTTTTTTTCAGGTGAACATGGGACATTTTCCAAGATAGACCGACCACATGTTAGGCCACAAAATAAGTCTCAATAAATTTAAGAAGACTAAAATCATATGAAGTGTCTTCTCTTACCACAATGGTATGAAACTAAAAATCAATTATAAGAAAAAAACTGAAAAACACACGAACACTTGGAGGCTAAATAACATGCTACTAAATAATGAATAGGTCAACAATGAGATCACAGAAGAAGTCAAAAGATACCTTGAGACATATGATAATGAAAACAAAACAGCCTAAAATCTATAGGACAAAGTGGAGAAAGTCCTAAAAGGGAAATTCATAACAATACAGGCCTATCTCAAGAAACAAGAAAAATCTCAAATAAACAGTCTAATTTTACACCTAAGAAAATTGTCAAAAGAACAGCAAACAAAACCCAAAGTGAGTACAAGTAAGGAAATACAGTAGACTTAGTTAACCAGCACCCATGAAGATTAGTAGATGCCAGGTAAATATAAGTAGACTCTTACATTAACTGGATCTCAAGCACCTGGCACTCTTAAGCAACTGGCAAAATTCCAAGCAACTGGCAAAAAAAATTTTGCCAGTCTCTTGAGAGTGCCAGTTAATGGAGAGTCTACTGTAATAAAGATCAGAGCAGAAATAAACAAAATAGAGACCAAAAAAAAAAAAAAAAAAAAAGAATACAAAAGACCAATGAAACCAAAAGCTGGTATTTTGAAAAGAGAAATAACATTGATAAACCTTTAGCTAGCCTCATCAAGAAAAAAAAGAGAGAGGACCCAAATAAATAAAAATGGACACCATGGAAATACAAAAAAAATTTTTTGAGTAACCGTGCTGGGTTACAGGCGCTGGGTTGGGGGCGGGGGGAGCTGGCTGGAGACCATGGGCAGCACTGTCTCGTGGGTGCAGGACCTGATTCGGGCTAGGGTGTTAAAGGAGAAGCCCTCTGGTTTGACATATATGATGCCTCTCTCATGGTCAGGGAGCCAGTCTTCTGAAGGCCCCATCTCCAATATGGCAAAGCCAAACCTCCCATCCAGGACATCTACCACGAGGATCTGATTAGAGGGAAATTTTATCTGCCTATGGATCTGGTCAAAAAGCTTTTGAAAAAAAAAAATTATTAGGTGGCTTAAGGCATCAGCACTGGCGCTGTCAACGCTGCAGCCTGGGTTCAATTCCCAGCCAGGGAACTACCCACATACCAAAAATAAAAAATAAAAAATAAAAAAAATAAAAAAATAATTATTGGGAGTTCCCTGGTGGTGTAGTGGCTTAAGGCTTCGTCACTGGCACTGTCAGCGCTGCAGCCTGGGTTCGATTCCCAGCCAGGGAACTATCCACATACAAAAAAAAAAAACCACAACAAAACAAACAAACAAACAAAAAACTTTTGATCTGTTCAATGTATACTTTAAGTCTACCTGTCCATGGTTTGTGGAGAAGTGCACTGAGCTATAGAAACTTAGAGAAACAGACAAAGAGAAGTTATTTGTAGAAACAGGAAAAGTTTTACTGGCAGAGGGGGTCATTTTAAAATGAGTAGGAGAAGCAAGGGCTGAACAGGAAGGTAATCACATTTCCTGGCAATCTGAACCTATGGGTGTTAAACCCCAAATTATGTTGTTAAAAAAAAGCAGCCTCTGAAAGAAGTTCCATAGGACCAGCATTTGGAGGCACCTGGCGAATAGTCAGAAGGTCTGTCACCTCTCTGAAGAATTTGTATACCATGTATACTGACATCCATACTGTACTTACTAAGTGAATATTGAACTGGTTTTCACAGTTGAGCTGTGTATATGTTTCTGGATCTCTAAGACTTTCTTTTAGTTCCTATTCCTAGGTTGTCATAAAGCTCAGTATCATGGTTTGAAAGAAGCAGTTATGTGAACTTTGATGCTAGAATGGTATCAAATCAAGAATTTCCTAGCTGCTTATAAAGTACTCTAAAATTGTAAATAGCACATGGAAACTTTTGTAAGTAGTGTTTGAATGGGACTCAAGCTGAATAGGTTTGCTTGGATTTTGATGTTAACATGTGGGCTGGCTACACTTGCTTCTCTGGTATGTTTCTCTTCTCTGGATCCACCAGACTTTCATTTGCACATATAATGTAGTCCCTTGGTCAACTGTTCTGTCTGCAGATAATCTGTACTTTTTGCTATAGAACTATTAACATTCAACTTGAGAGGCCAACATGACTTGTGCTTTGCAGTAAGAGCGAGGACCTATCATTGATGATAGCCAAAGACCAAAACTATAACTTTAATCTCATGGATGGAATGGGCTGGAGACAGCATAGACCTCCACACAGTAGGCTACTCAGTAAAGATTTGTTGAATAAACAATTATATCCAGCAAAAGACTGAATCCAGATGACATCTCTATAGGTAACTGGATTGCCAAGAAAGTCCAGCTAATTTAGATGATGCTCTCAACCAGTACCCACCTGCCTTCCTAGTGTCAAGGTGTGCTTATAAGTCCTTATCCACTGTCCTGCTTTCTTCATTTCTGTATCTTTTATGAAATAAATAGCCCTCTGAAAAAACAAAATGCCAAAAACTTTAAGAAAATACAGTGAGCAACTATACACCAACAAATGGGACAATCTGGAAGAAAGAAAGAAATTCTTAGAAGAATACAATTTCCAAGACTGAATAAAGAAGAAACAGAACATTTAAACTGACTGATTATTACTAATGAAATTACATCAGTAATCAACAAGCTCCCAACAAACAAAAGTCCTAGACTAGATGACTTCACAGGTGAATTTTGCCAAATGTTAAAAAAAAGAAAGAGGGAGTTCCCTGGTGGTGTAGTGGCTTAAGGCTTTGGCACTGGCACTGTCAATGCTGTGGCCTGGGTTCGATTCCCAGTCAGGGAACTACCCACATACAAAAAAAAATAAAATAAAAAAGTGGAGGTTGTAATGTTTACCCCTTCATCACGGGAGTGGTGAGAATAAACTAGAATAATCAGTGGGACTCTTGTGAAGAAATCCCACTCCCTTAAAAAAAAAAAAAAAGAAGAAGAAGAAGAAAAGAAAGAAAGGCACTTATTTTTATCGAACTATTCCAGAAAATTCAAGAGAAGGGAAGGCTCCCAAGCTCATTTTACAAGTCCACCATTATCCTAATTTGAAAACCAAACAAAGACATTACAATAAAAGAAAACTATAGGCCAGTATCTCTAGTGAATATAGTTGCAAAAATCTTCAACAAAATAGCAAACTAAATTCAGCAATACATTAAAAAGATCATACACCACAATCAAGTGGGATTTGTTTTTGGTATGCAAGTTTGGTTGATTCAATATCTACAAATCAATTAATGTGATACACCACACAAACAAAATGAAAAATAAAAATCACATGGTCATAACAATAGATGCAGAAAAAGCATTTAACAATATCCAGTATCCATTTATGATAAAAACTCTCAGCAAAGTGGGAATAGAGGAAACATATCTCAATGTAATAAAGGCCATATATGACAAACCCACAACTAACATTATACTCAATGGGGAAGAGCTAAAAGCATTCTCCCTAAGATCAGAAACAAGAAAAGGATATCAACTTTCACCACTTTTATTCAACATAGTACTGGAAGTCCTAGCCACAGCAATAAGACAAGAAAAAGAAATAACAGGCATCCAAATTTAAAAAGAGGAAGTAAAACTGTTATTATTTGCAGATGACATGATACTATAGAGAGAGAACCCCAAAGATTCCACCAAAAAAGTATTAGAACTGAAATGAATTTAGTAAAGTAGCAGAATACAAAATTAATATTCAGAAATTGGTTGCATTTTTATACACCAATAATAAACTATCAGAAAGAGAAATTACAACAATCCTATTTATAATTGCATAAAAAATACTTAGGGATAAATTTAACCAAAGAAATAAAAGACATGTACTCAGAAGATTATAAGACATTGAAGAGAGAAATTAAAGAAGATACAAATAAATGGATAGAAAGCTCATGGATAGAAAGAATTAATATAGTTAAAATGTCCATACTATCCAAAGCAATCTATAGATTCAATGCAATCTTCATCAAAATACCAATGGCATTTTTCACAGAACTAGAACAAATAATCCTAAAATTTATATGGAACTACAAAAGACCCTGAATAGCCATGACAATCCTGAGAAAGAAAAACAAAGCTGGATACACACACACACACACACACACACACACACACACACACACACCAAGGCAATCCAATTAAAAATGGGCAGAGAACCTGAATAGACATTTCTCCAAAGAGGATATACCAGGGTCAGAGGGCACCCCCCAAAAAACAGAATTATCTTCTGAAGGGTGAGCCCCTTGTAGTACAGGCTTCCCTTGCTAGGTAAGTGTTCTAGGAACCCATCTGCATCAGCGTACCAGCTGGCATTGCTGTAAGAGGCTGTGTTTGGCTTTGGTGAAATTTTTTTGGAGACTCTTTCAACACATTTGCCCATTTCATGATAGGTGATTTATATGAACAATGTGTGGCATTACAACATACCTGCCCACATCCCCGCTGAGTGTTCAGCAGTTTTTGATAAAAAATGGCATGACCCCTGTGCCCCACCCTGATCTCACCTGAGTGACTGTTTTTTTGTTTCCTTGGGTGAAATAAGTTTTGCCAATGTGGAAGAGGTGAAACAAAATGGCAGAAGCACTAAAAGGCATAAAAATCAATGACTTCAAAACCTGTTTTAAGCAGTGGAAAACTGTCTCGATTGGTGTATTGCATCAAATGGAGAGTACTTTGAAGGTGACTTAAGTTGAAATGTGTAAGAATAAATGCATGATATTTTATAAATAAATTCCAGTTTTTTGGGGGCTCCCCCAGGACAGATGGCCAATAGACATGAAAAGGTGCTCAATGTCACTAATCATCAGAGAAATGCAAATTAAAACCACTATGAACTATCACCTCACACCTGTCAGAATGGCCATGAATAAATCAACAAACAAGTGTTGGTGAGGATGTGAAAAAGAGAGAACCCTTGTGTACTGCTGGTGGGATTGCAAATTGGTGCAGCCAGTATAGAAAGCAGTATGGAGTTTCCTCAAAAAAATAAAAAAGTAAAAATAGAACTACCTTATGACCCAGAAATTCCACTTCTGGGTATTTATCAAAGAAATCCAAACACTAATTCAAAAAGATATATGCACTCCTATGGTTAGTGCAGTGCTATTCACAATAACCAAAGTATGGAAACAACAGAAATGCCCATCAATAGACTATTAAACCAAGAAATTGTGCAGGGAACACCGCCCCTCCCCCCCCAAAAAAACAAAAAAATTGTGGTACATGTATACAATGGAGTAATACTCTGCCATTGAAAAGAATGAACTCTTACCATTTGCAATAATATGGATGGACTTAGAGGGTACTATGCTAAGTGAAATTAGTCAGACCGAGAAAGACAAATACCATACGATTTCACTTGTATGTGGAATCTAAAGAATAGAATAAATGAATAAACAAAACAGAAATAGACTCATAAATACAGAAAACAAACTGATGGATGCTAGAAGGGAGGGAGGTTGGGGGGGGTGAGTGAGAAAGGTGAAAGGATTAAGAAGTACAAATTGGTAATCACAGAATCATCATGGGGATGTGAAATACAGCATAGGAAATATAGTCAATAATATTGTAAAAACTATGTATAGTGTTAGATGTGTATCAGACTTATCAGGGGGATCACTTCATAAATTATACAAATGCCTAACTGCTATGCTGTACACCTGAAACTAATATAAAATAATATTGAATGTCAACTATAATTTTAAATACATATATAGTCATGGGATTTAAAGTACAGGATAGGGAATATAGTCAATGGTATTATAATAGCGATGTATGGTGTCAGATGTGTAGTAGACTTGTTGGGGTTATCACTTTGGGAGGTGTGTAATGTCTAATCACTATGTTGTTTTATACACCTGAAAATAATTTAAAAATACTCAGAAAAAAATATTTTTGACTTTGTGGACCATGCAGTCTCTGTTCCAACTACACAAAGGCTGCTATTGTAGTACAAAGGCAGCCATAGTTTTTGCACAACAGTGTGAATGTGCTTTAATGCCACTGAATTGTACACTTGAAATTTAAGATGGTAAATTTTATGTGTATTTTACAAAAAAGCAGCTATAGATAATATGCAAGTGAATGTGTAGCTAGTGTTCCAATAATATTTTATTTATGGAAAATGAATTCTGAATTTCATGATTTTCACATCATGAAATATTATTCTTTTATTGATTTTTAAGGTATTTAAAAATGTAAAAGCAATTCTTAGCTTGCCAGTATAAAAACAGGTAGCGGGTTGGATTTGGCCTAGGGGCTATAGTTTACACCCTTACCTTGATAACAGAGACATATAATGTAATTTAAAAGCTAGTGTTTATTTCTGCAGTCTAAGGTGTTGCTATAACAAACATTAAGGGGTTTAAAAGTTAGCATTTACAAAACTTATCACAATACCCATCTAACAGCACAAATGACTTATTCAAGTAAAAACTAAATTTAGAAATCTCAATGAAAGGTAAGATGCAAAGGAAACAGTAACCACCAATTTCCAGCTACCAGTTCTATCCGGCTACATACTAAAAATCCAGCAATGCAAAAGAAATGCCAGTAATGTAAAGGGATTAAGAAGTACAAATTGGCAGTTACAAAATAGTCATGGAGATGTAAAGTACAGCATAGGGAATACAGTCAGTAACATGGTAATAACTATGCATGCTGTCAGGTGGGTACTAGACTTATTTACTGGGAGATCACTTTGTAAGTTTTATAGATGTCTAACCACTATGCATTACACCCGAAACTAATGTAATATTGAATGTCAACTGTAATTGAAAAATAAATGCCAATACCTTCTTCAAGTATCCCCGTCTTTTCAGTCACCTCCTTGGGATTTAATCATTCTTCAGGAGTCGTTCTCCCTCATGGCCTAGGATCACTTCACCCTCAATTCCATGAGAAAAACTAACATTTGTTGAACATCGCTATTTGCTAACAACTTCACTTAATTTCATTTAATCCCCACAAAAATGGCTTTTAGAAGTCTTCCATTTGATTTCATAGATACACGCATGTAAAAACTTCAAGCTGTATACTTTTAAGATTACCACATTTTAATGCCTGTATACCTTACGGACAAAGCTATTACAAAAGACATCACCCTGAGCATATTTTTAAGCATTTTTTTGAACTCTACGTCTGGTAGGTTGCTTGCTTCCATTTTGTTCATTCTTTTCCTGGAGTTTTCCTCCTGTTTTTTCATTTGGAATGCTATTTGTTTCCTCATTTTGACTGCCTCTCTGTGTTTGTTTCTTCTATGTATGAGGCAGCTCTGCTGTCTCCCAGTCTTGTCAAGTGGCCTTATGTAGTATGTGCCCTGTGTGGCCCAGTGGCACAGTCTCCCTGGTCACCTGAGCCGGGTGCTCCAGGTGTGTCTCTTGTGTAGGTTATATATGTCCTTCTGTTATAGTTCAGTCTTGATTCCTATTGGCACATCAATGAATGGGAGTGATCCTCAGGCTGACCGGCTGGGGCGTTTGGCAAGGTGCAGCTTATGGGCTGCTGTGGGAGGATGGGGGGGATTACCCCACAGATCCGAATTCATCCCACCAGGCTCTGGTGACTGTTATCACCCTTTAGGAGTGACACTTGGGCTAATTGGATGATGCTCTGCTGGGGTCTGAAGCCAGCCTCCAAGTATATTGGTTCTGGGGCCTATTGGGAGGGATTCTGGTGCAGGACTAGGTCAGCCACTGCCTGTGAAAAGTTGCAGACAACTTGGTAGGTGCTACAAAGCGATCCAGTTGGTTGTTAATTGCTGGACCTAGAGGCACGTGTGAGAGGCCACACTGTGAATCAAGGACAGCTGCCACCAGTACTGGGTCTGGGGTAGCTTCACAAAAAGCTAGGACACTTGAGGCCTGCTGCCATCTGCTAGCTTCTGTTGGGTATGGTGGGGGTTTCAGTGAGTCACCGGGGTGGTGCTCACCAGACCAATTCAGATTCAGATTTGGCCATAGGCATGGGGGAAGGGCTCAACACAGGAAGGAAAGAGGGCACTTACCAGCTGGCTACAGAAGCCCACACAGGGAAAATGTCAATTGTCCCTCCAATCCTCACTCCAAAGTTACACAACTCAGTCTCTCTGACACTCAGCTGAGTACTGACCGTCCACTGGATCCGAGTGAGAACCCACATGGGCCCTTTAAAAGGATGTCTGGGCTTCCCGCAGCCTTGTCTCACCTGACGGTAGGAATCCCTAGGAATCCCATTTTTCACAACCAGGAGTTGTGGGGCTCTTCTTCCTAGCACCAGTACTCCTGGCTGGGGTCCCACGTTCCTGTGGCTAAAATCTCTCTCCCTGTTTTCAAGTCATGTGTGTGTGGGACCAGCCCATTTTGTGTCCCCACCCCTATTAGGCTGGAGGTGGCTGCTTCTTTATACTCTTAATTATAAAATTTCTGTTCAGCTAGGCTTCAGATGATTCTCCAGGTTAATATTCCATAATTTAGTTGTAATTTTGATGCGTTCACAGAATGAGGCAAGCAGTGTTTATCACTCCACCATCTTAGATCTCTCCCTCAGAGGAGCTTTTTGGTAGGGAATCAGCCTTTTATAGGTCATTTGTGGTAAAAACTTACCAAAACTGATTTTATTAACCTTTCCTTACATGGCTTTAGGAGATAAGACATTTAAATTTCAATCTAGTATTAATTCTATTCCCTGGACACTGCAGTCTGGTTATAGAAGTCACTTGGACCTAGAACCTCTCTAACCAGCAGCTGGTTTCCACTATCATGTGACTTCTAAAGTAAGACAGGATTTGTTTATTAATTCTCTCAAAGAGTAAACCTACTTATTCAGTTCTTTAAGCAGAAAGCCTTTCAATCTCCAATAGAAAATGCTTTGATGTCCAATGCTAACATTGCACCACCAGAGAAGAACAGGTAGGGAAGGAAAGTGGCACTAGGGAGGGGCTGGCTACCACACAGCACATCCTCAGGATTATCTCAATGACCACCATCTAACCCAGTTCACGTTCAGGAAACAGAAAATGCAGCTTGCTGCTACACTCACTTAATTTTACATAAACACGGTTTTCAATGTGAAAATTTAATATAAAAACTGTTCTTGGAGTTACTTCTAAATAGAACTTGGCTCTAATCCTAATGTTACAGAAATGTATATGATGATCAGTATTTTAATAGTATTTTTGTGTGTGTGGTAACTTTCAAAGCACGGAACTTTGGGGATAAGGTTAGAACTGTAATCTGTAAGTCATCTTCAGGTAAACTCTGCAGTCACAAGCGTTGCCGGTGAGTATTCTTGGGGCAAAAGGGAAATGGGTTAAACTTTATTTCACCTGCTTTGGGAAGGTACACAATTTGATCTATCCCCAGACAACTAATCACCCAAGTCCAGGGTGCTTGCTAGCCCTGTCAACAAGGAAATTCTACATAAATGACTTTCAGCCTTTAGCTACTTTACCAGCCAGTACATCCAAGTTATGTTTATATAGCTGACTTTCATGTCAGTTGTTTCCAGAAAATTAAAGCAGTTCTCTCAGGATATAAGGTGATAACAAACTGTGAAATCAATGGACCGATAATAGTTCATTTTCTTCTTTTTAATGCAAGCACATGGAACAATATCTATTTTCAGTTCAAACTCATTTCCTTTTTATTAAAGTCCAAGTTACCATTACATGGTTTGGTACTCAATAAAGGAAAACTTGTTCAAATAAGGTAATATGTTATCATCAGTATTTCCAGGTGATTGTTTACATCAAGTAGCATTATCAGTAAATCCTTAGGAAGCCCAGCTGTAAGAGAAAACAAAGAATTAGCCAGAAAATTTAAAAAAAAAAAAAAGGTAGAACTCTCACTAAAAATAACCTTTAGAATAACAGCCCAGGGAAATTACTGCCTCTGTGTAGCCTTTTCTGTGCTCTTACTTAATCCAGGCTATAGACAACTCAAAGACTAGCTCTGTGGCCTTTTTGTTGTTCATACACCTGGTACTTACTGGGTTAGTCTTTTCCAATCAGAAAAGTGTTGGGGAGTTGCCCTTTAGAAAGTTTTTAAAAATAAACATGTTATTGCAGCTAGAATATATCCTATATGACAAAGATCTTTTGAAATCCTTGGAATAATACTTGATAAAATAAAAATTAAGCCCAAGTATTTAGACAGCCTCCTAAGAGTCCATTACGAAATATGAACCAAAGGCAAGAGCTCTAAAAATATAAGTAGGAAATCTTTCTAAATACCTAGTTTTCTCCAAGTACTCACAGAAATTTTTAATAACACACAAAAACCTTTCCATGTATTACAAAGATGAGCTATCTGACTTCAGGGAGGTGGTGGTGATGGACAAAGAGAAAATTAACAATTCTGCTCCAAAACGCAAGCTTTAAAACAGAGATTCCTGAAAGTGAAATTACAAAACCTCAGGCATTTCCTGCTCAATCTGTCAGTAGGAAGACTGAATGTAGGGATTCTTTTGAGTTCTGAGATTTTTAAGTAAGTGTATACTAATGATATCCTAACCAGGCTCACTTGTTCTTTTGTCTTTTGAGGGATCTGATATTATTAGCTCCTCAAATAATATGGGTCCATTTTTATTGAAACTTTTATAATAGTTTAGTTCCATGTTTAAAACATAAACTTCCTCTCACTCTTAGGAAGCAAATCCTCTATTTAAGACTTATTATTATTTTATTAATCTCTAAGAAATAAGAGTATGACTTTAATAAATGTCTAGACAGGACTCTGGAGCCAGACTGCCCACATTTAAATACAGATTCTACTACCTTGACTTTGAACAAGGTGTCTCAGTTTCTTCATCAGTAAATAGTAAAATGGGCATTATAATAGTAACTACCTCACAGGACTATTTATGAAGAATAAATGAGTTAATATTTATAGAGCACTTCAAACAGTGCCTGACACAGATCAAGAATTATATACACTATATGTACTTGTGAAATAAAATAAAAATTAGTTACCACTTATATTATTTTGTTTTATAAAGGATTTTCTGCACACTTTTCACTACCTAGATCAGGCATTTCCAACCTGTGGCCCAGGAAGGCTTTGAATGTGGCCCAACACAAATTCTTAGAACATAGGAGATTTTTTTGTGACCTTTTTAAGCTCATTAGCTATTGTGTTAATGTGTTTTATGTGTGGCCCAAGACAATGCTTCTTCCAATGTGGCCCAGGGAAGTCAAAAGGCTGAACACTGCTGACCTAGACAATACTGTGGCTGATTTTATTACCTAATGTGTCTTTCCATAGAGAACAAGGTATCAATTAAGATTTTATTATTGATGAAACTTAAAAGCATCAAATTAATAAAATCCTACTGTTAAAAACAAAGAGATACACGAAAGCATGCATGATAAACACCTTGAATGCAATGAATTATCTTTAGCTTGTGGGAGATTAAAGGGCTGGAATGAGGGAAGAGTACACAGAGGGCTCCAACTCAATGTGAAACCAATCATTTTTTGGGGGGAGAAACTAAAGTAAATTATAGCAAAATAGTAATAACTGAAAATCTGGGTGTGCTTACATTTATTTGCTATGCTTAAAATATTTTATATACATTTTAAATTAAGGAAACTTTTACTTGCCTTCACACCAGGAAGAGAACAATTATAACAACTAGAAATAGCAATCCTAGCTCCTTAAAGTTATCATCATTGGTACTCTCTAATTTTCTATGCCCAGCCTCTAACAAGACCATTAAAAGATCTTACTCTGAAAACACTGAACCTGGATTTTTTCCTGCCTTATTCAGTGGTATGGTGCTTACCCATGGGGTTTACACTTTGTCAAGGCCCAGTTCCTCTGGAGTGGAGATTCCCAGTTCATTTAAAGTTGGTCTAAGTTCCTGGATGACATAAGGGTAGATTTCCTTATGAGGTCCTGCTTTGTCCTGATGGCAAAGAAAATATTCTCAATTAACTCTCTGAAAAGCCATCGTTATTTACAAAATGAACTTAAAAAATGCTTTTAATTACATATATATAGGCTAGTAGCAGAGAATACAAGTCACTTACTTTTAAGTCAACATATTTGTTTAATAAAGAGAGCAACTATATGGGCATTATTCAAGGTTGGTTTTTTAATTTTTTTGGTTGGTTCCTTGAGCGGGGATGGAACCCAGGCCATGGCAGTGAGAGCGCCAAAGCCTAACCACTACATCACCAGGGAACCCCCGCCAAGGTAAGTTTTTAAAACACATTGAGAATAACTAAGACAATTAGACTAAATCCAGAAAAAAAATATTTTAAGCCTGAGTTACTAAGAAAAAAAGGTGGTGATGACAGAACTTTGTTAAGGTAATTAAACATGCCCAGCAGGCCACAAGAATAATCAAGTTAACACAGGAAAAGTTTTAAAATTTGCCTCCAATTGGAGACCCTAACTGAATTAACTACGGGTGCTGAATGAATTGATAGCCTACAGAACCCTTTATTATCTTATCCACTGTAGATAATGTCACACTTTCCCTTTTACAGACTTTGAATTTCTTTCTTATAGACCATGTCTTTTTACAGAGAGCTACACTTAGTGAATACTTATTTCCAAGCAAGAAAGTTTTACTCTCACTATAACTATCATAAAGTTTCCCAGGACAAATATTAAAATGTCAAATGAACTAAGACACTGCCAGGCTGCTATTCTTCTGCCTTTAACAAATTCTCAGTCTCTTTAATTAATGTTTAATTGTAAAATTCTTGTTTGAAATGCAATTTATTTGCTCATTACAGAAAAATTAAAAACTATAATCAAATAAGAGGGAGGAGCCTATATCCTCCTACATTTTCATCTATATACATATTTTTAAATGTTTTAATAAAGCGAGGTTACACCACAAAAATTCTTTCATAATTTTCTTCAGTAAATATACCATAAATACATTTCATAACAATGTTTAATGTTAAACACATCTCTACAACATTAAGAGATATGTAATAATAAACCTCTTTTGGAAAGTCCATCTGAAGAAACCATTTATCGCAAAGATAAAGAGTAGTTAAATCTTTGTCCAGCCTTAATTATTTCCTTAAGATAAATTCTCAAATGTAATTAATGAACAAAAGGGTTAAACAAACTTTTTAAGGCTTTGGATAAATTTTGCTAAATTGCACTCCAGAAAAATTATTAACTGCAATATGCATTCCTCTGGCTACATAAGAACAAATTTTTAGATATTTAAACAAATTCAAAAATACAGAATATGCTGATACCTAATCAAAAGTCCACCCACTTTCAGAACAATTTTAGCATTTTTTCACTGACCTTAACAACCTCTAGGATGCGAACAGCACTAGCAAAATCATTTAACCGTCTGCATGCCCGCAAAGCAGCATCAATGATCTTGGGTTCTGGAACCAGATCATAGCCAACAAGTGTGTTCATCCCTGTCAAAGCAAAAAGAGGGGCCATATCAACCTGGAATCGTCTCACTCAAACTACAATGTAGCTATCTATATTTTTATTGAAACACAGACACGTGATCTTGTCTGTCTGGGCCTTGTGATTTATAATACAGTAGACTCTCTGTTAACCAGAACTCAAGCACCCAGCAAAATTTTTTGCCGTCTGCTTGAGATTTTGCTGGCTGCTTGAAGAGTGCTAATTGCCTGAGTTCTGGTTAACGGTCTACTTTCATTTATCTGGCGTCTACCAATCCCCACGGGTGATGGTTAAATGAGAGTCTACTGTAAATAAATATTTGGGCTCTGTCCCCATTTCTGTCATAGTACCCACAACACTCCTGGAATATCCTAAGTGAGGAGAGCAACAGTGGTATTCTTGTTATGTTAAGGAGGGAACTTTTGGACCTCACCCGAGTTGAGGCTGGTTGCCAGTAGGGGTCAACCCTGTGATGAGAGGACTGGAATATTCAGTTTCATCCCTGATTTCCAAGGATGGTAGAGGGGCTTGAGGTTGAACTGATTACCAATGGTCAAAGATTTAGTCAATCCTGACTAGGTAATGAAGCCTCCATAAAAAACCCATAGGATAGCAACTCCATTCTTTTTTGAAGAGTTTCCATGCTAGGGTACTAGAATGCTTCCATGAGCCACTGTGCCAAGCCTCAAGCTCCATGAAGACAGAAGTTCCTTTGTTTGGAACCTCACCCTATGTATCTCTTCACCTGACTATTGATTTGTAACCTTCTACTTACTTTGTAATAAATAAGTAATCTAGTGTACAAACACTATTAGGTTTTCTTGAGTCCTGTGAGCTGTTCAAACCCAAGGAGAGGGTTGTGGGAACCTCTGATTTGCAGCCGGTAGGTCAGAAGCATAGGTAACAACCTGGGCTTGTGACCATCCTCTGAAGTGAAGGATGGACTTGTGAGACAGAACCTTTAACTGTGAAATTTGATTCTACTTGCAGGTATGGTAGATAATGCCACACTGAGTTCAATTCTTGGACACCTTGCTGGCCTCCAGATGTTTGTTGGTGTGGGGAAGCCTTTACACACACATTGGAATTGGGTCCTAGAACCCTATCAGGTCTCTATTCTCTTAACTATAAAATGAGAGGTCTACCTTTAACAAATTCTAGATGATAAGATCATAGGGGACCTTCCACAATGAATTAAAAGTGAAAAGAAAGGACCTATGCAGTAGCCTGCAGATGGAAGAAAAATAATCCAACAGTTCCCTTAAATGCAAATACTGTTTTCATAATAATTTGCTGGTTTCTCCTCCTAAGAGGGTCATTTTCAATTCATATCTTTAACTCTTAGTACAATGGATGTACTCCGGTTGCTTTAAAATAGATTTGATTGCAAAGTAATCTAAAAACAGCCAGAAAAAGGCTTATAGAGAGTCAAGAAGCCCAAATGAGGACACTAAGGAGTTACAGAGAAACATTAGTGCACAGACTTAAACATTCAATCAGAAAATGATTTGGCATGATTACTTTCAGCTCTGCACAAAATGACACATCATAAATTTAGGATTCTTTTCATGGCAATGCAGAATTGCTGTTCTTTTCATTACTTTTCAAGATTACTCAATAAGAATTTCCCTGGCTGCAGCAAAATGGAGTCATTCTATTCCCTCAGAAGTCTGAAACACTTAGGTTTCTTGCTTTTATCTTATAATATTTAAACAAAGGACACCAGAGACTATAATGCTAGAATACTGTCATAGAGACTGAACTCTTGTTCTGAGATAAATGGCCTACATTTAAAATAAATTATCTACTACTCTATTAGACTAGTTATCATTAATGATATTTATGTTAAATGTGCATCTGCAAATTTAGACCGGACACTTATTCAGGGCAAGACAAATCATAACAGAATAAAAATAACAAAAATTACTTTTGTTACCAAGAGGGGAAAAGAACCAAAACCAAATGACTACTTGAATAAATTATCTAAAAGATACAAAACTGCTAGCTCTTGCTCACTTCAACCTATCATTACAGCAATGATTTAAATCAGAGGTGATTTTGTGCCCCAGGAGACATTTTTGGTTGTCACAACTTAGGGTGGGTGGGTGGCACTTAATAAGTAGAAGCCAAGGATGCTACTAAACATCTTACAATGCAAAGCACAGCCTACAAGGATGCTACTAAACATCCTACAATGCAAAAAAAGAATGACCTGGTCCCAAATGTCAGTTGTGCCTACTTTAAAATCCTGCTTTATAGGAAACATTCACTATGGAAGCTGTAATATTTTCTAACTGCAAGTTGCCTGACAGCACCCAATTTACATGATGCATGTTTTCAAAATAGTTGCTTCCAACTAAGTAGAAGAATACAAAGCAGTTCATAATTCTATACCAAAATAGACAAACAGTATGTTCCAAGTACCTTTACGCAATTCCCAGGCATCAATATCTGGCTTGTTGAAGTATGTCACCCAGCGAGCATCAAACTCCTCATCTGTCTCATGTGACCCATGGGAGTAGCAGCGAACTGACTGGATAGCTACAATCGAGAAAGAGTAACTTCAATGTACAGAAGTAGTGCTTGACATATCTTGTCAATACATTAAGGTTTGTTTCTTTTTCTTTTCTTTTTTTTTTTTTGCTTTTTGGTATGTGGGTAGCTCCCTGACTGGGAATCGAACCCAGGCCGCAGCGCTGACAGTGCCAATGCCGAAGCCTTAAGCCACTACACCATCAGGGAACTCCAGGTTTGTTTCTTTTTTATTGTATTAAAATACACATACCATAAAATTTAATGTTAACCATTTTTAAGTGTACAGTTCAGTGTTATTAAGTATATTCAATGCATTAAGTTTTGAAACAACTATGTCACAGTAGGAAACTCATTCAGTAGGTCAAATGAAACATATCTTATGTATTTATGAAAAAAATTTTTTAAATTAAGCAAAGAAATGTAGAACAAAAACTACTATAGATATATGTTTATGCTTTCCCCCCCTACTGTGTAATACTACCTTAAAATTGTTAACATTGGTTATCTTTGGAAGGGAAAACTAACTTTCTTTTTACACTTCCACAATGTCTGAATTTTTATAGTAAGAAGAGTATTAATTCCTAATTTAAAATAATGTTCATTCTGGTTCTTCAGTGAATTTATAAGATATATTTTTGATAAATTAAAAAAATCTTATGCTATTAAATTATATTCCAAAATAAATTACAAACCCTGACAAAGCAATGATAATTTAAAAACTATTTTATCAAACTACAGCCCTCTTCTCCCAAATTCTGATAAATCCTCTAAGGGAAAACATGCCCTCTGATTTACACCCAATAAAAAAGCAATGCTTTATTAGATTTCTAAAAGTGAGATTTTAAAAATATAACATTGTCAAGAAAACAGGACACACTTAACATTCTTTTCCCAATCAACATATGTTTTACAGTAACACATGAAAAACCTTTCCACTTTCAGTTTCTGCCTGTCAAATGAACACTGAACTGGGAGTTAGGAAATCTGGATTTCTTTCTGAACAGCTTCTGTCTGGTGGGGTTGGGGGGAAAAGGAAATTCTACCTTTGGGTTTTAGGAAGCAGCAGAGCCTAGTAGTCAGAGACTTCTAGGCTCCTCACTTTCCCAGCTTGATCCTGGTAAAATTAACTCAAGTTTTATTTTCCTTATCTATAAAATGTGGATACCACTACCTTAGCAGATTATGACAACGAAAGCCAGGTAACCCTGCCCAGGGCTTAGCACTTTGTAGGTAGTACTCAATAAATGGTAGCTATAAATTAATCTTTATCTAAAAAATGTCTTAATTGGATCTATTTATGAAAATAATAATTTATAGAAATAAAACATTTTAAAAATTGCATTTTCTGTTAGATGAATCAGACAAGCTTGGTATAATTTCCACTTACTTTAAAAGGCTTATCAAAAAAATAAGTAAGTAAATAAAAAACTACCCAGAACCTATGGGCTCTAAGACCACTCCAAAATATATCCTTAATGCAGTAACTGGCAGGAGAAAATGCAAAGAAAAAAAGCAGAGAGAGATGAAAAGATGGACTACTAGCCAGTTCTGGAGATGGAATGCCACTGCTAGGTCAAGCAAAAGGATTCTTAAATTACCATTTGATTCTATTACCATTTACTGAAATGGTAATTTGAACCTATAGGAGATGGTGATAGGCTCAAATGGCAATATTATACCTGCCATTAGTCACAGAGGACCACAGCACAAGTTCCAATCTTACCAGATACCTAAATTATCTCCACAATCTGAGTCCAGAGTGAAGTGGAACATGTATATCAATGGGTTAGAATTGGACACCCTTTAATTTCTATGACAAGAAAAAAGAATGGCTCTCTAGACCTAAATATAATTGGTAAATGTAAACATTTAATCAAAACTACATGGATATTTAATAACTATGGGACTAACATTCACATTTAATATATGAGAAAGCATAGGTCACAACAACTCTCTCACATGGTCAGCAAAAGTTAAAAGCTAAGTTTTTCAATAACTAAAGTTATCCTTAGCTGAATACTTAAAGTGTAAGAGTTAAAACTGTACAACCACTTTGGAAGACTGTTTAGCAGTTTCTTATCAAGTTAAACATACAACTACCATACCACCCAGTAATTCCACTTCTAAGTATTTATCCAAGAAAAAAGAAATACACAGAGTGTCCAAAAAAAGGGTAACCACTTTGAGAAACTCTTGTAATTGCAGAAGTCAAATGTGACTTGTATTCATCTTCTGTTATCAGTATATATTGAGTATTATAATACAACTCTAATAATTTTTTCCTTTCTTAAAATGTATAAAATTTATCAACTGTATCAACGTCTTAGGAAAGGAAAAAACTGTATTAAAATTGTAATATTCGATATGTACTGATAACAAAAGATGAACATAAGTCACATTTCACTTCTGCAAGAAGTGTTCACAGTGGTTACCATCAGTGTCCAGACACTTCTTCTTTTTTTTTTTTTAAGTGGTGAAACAAAAAGATAGTTTATTGAGGAGAAAGTACACTCCAAAGAGGTAGGATTGGGCTTGAGCAAAGAAAGTGGCTCAGGAGCCTGAGACACTTCTACCTGAACAACACTGACAGTTCTTAAAATGTGTATACATATTTTTAGCACCCCGTATCATGTATTCCCTCCCTAGAGGTAAATTATTAAGTGTATCCTTCCTAGGACCCAAAAAAGTGTTTCATAATAACCAATTCTTTTGCTCACTACTGGGCATATACGTGTGTTTCACTAGATGAGTGGTAGCTTTGTTTTGTTTTCTATTTGTGAAAAATATGAGCAGCAACTGCAAATCCTAGTAAGGAGATCAATGGATCAATCACCTTCAATGATTTGTTTAACTTCCTTCTGTGAGTCCCAAAGTACAAACTGGTTGTATTAAAAAACAAACAAACAAAAAAACCTTATATGAAACAACTATTTAGGACACCAGGCATGCACCAGGAATAAAAATCCCTTCCAGGAAGGCAAAAAGACTCAACATGGTTTAAATTATATTTCTAATTCCAGTAATGAGTATAGTACAATCTATTCTCACAGCTATGGGCATCTCCCCTATATGCTTAACATTTTAATTTTTAGGTAAACTATATAGGAATTCTCTTCCTCCCCACCACCAACCCAACTTAAGTATAGCATTTCCACCTAGTTTGAGGCTTATAAGGCAAACTATTTTTTTTTTTTTTTTTTTTTGTATGTGGGTAGTTCCCTGCCTGGGAATTGAATCCAGGCCGCACCAGGCCGCAGCGTTGACAGCGCCAGCGCCAAAGCCTTAAGCCACTACACCACCAGGGAACTCCTGCAAACTATTTTAGAAAAAAATTGCTCAGTGCTTTCATACAACCAGCAGGTTACAGTGTAGGAAAAGAGAAACAGTCTCAATCTAAAAAAGTATTTCTAATACTGCTTTTTGGCACTCTATTTTTTAAAAGACAACATATTTAGAAAAATTAAGGGGCTTATTCATCCCTTTTGTTTAACTAGATAGCTTCCATTAATAATTCATTAGCTGGGACAAAGCCCAAATAGTGGTTTTTTTTGTTTTTTGTATGTGTGCAGTTCTCTGGCTGGGAACTGAACCCAGGCCGCAGTGTTGACAGCGCCCAAAGCCTTAAGCCACTACACCACCAGGGAACTCCTCAAATAGTGGGTATTTTTATGGTGATTCTAGGAGTAAGGGAAAAAAGTAATTAATAGAGAGGGTACGTAAATAAGCTCAAGAGCAAAGTTACTGAGGTGTAAAGCTTAAGAGCAGGCATAGATCCTGGGGCCCAAAGTCTGGAAATCTAGAAATGTGCGAGTGGTACAGTAAAGATTCAAAGGTGATAAAAAGTGCTACTTAAATTCAGCCCTGCACCAGGAAAGGGAAAGAGAATATTCCTTCCACCCTTCTTGAATTATCAGGGTAAGGATGCAGGAGCCAGTCTAGCCATTATTTAAAACATTTTAATTACCTAATTCAGCAGTTATTGGAAAACAACTGTTTCAAGTTGGAGGCTTCTTGTGGATCAAACATGGAATTTGGGCCGCTAATTAACTAGAGCAAACTTGAGGACCTCTCCAGAGCTTTTTCAAGTATACTCTCATTTGACCTTGGATCACCTCATCCAAAAACCTTAATCCGTTCTCTTTCAATTGCATAAAACCTCTTCAGTCTCATACTGATAATAACCCCAACCAATAATATACAAAACTGAAATGCACTATAATAAAGCAAATATGTATTAAGCATTTGTGCCAGGCAAGGTGCTAAGAGTTACTTTTTCATTTAAACCTCACGACAACCAAATATTACCCTGATTTTATTTTATTTTTTTATTGGTATGTGGGTAGTTTCCTGGCCAGGAATCGAACCCAGGCCACAGCGTTGACAGCGCCAGCGCTGAAACCTTTAGCCACTACACCAGGGAACTCCTACCCTGATTTTAAAGGTGAGGTAACTGAGACTTAAGGTTAACTAACATAGCCAAGGTCACACTGCTATAAAGTAGTTGAGACAACTGTAAATACTGCCTCCTTGTGGCAAATATTTAGGTCTATGGGACAAACACCTAAAATAAAGCTTTTTGTTTATGAATTATACTCAAGAGTGGGAATAGAACACCTAGGAGATAAAACCACTATGTTCAAACTTAATAAGAAAAAAAGAATCTCCTTGAGTTTGACAAAAACCTCTGCCTTTTCCTCAACCTGCCACAAAATGCAGCAATTATTTTGAAGAGGTCATAAGAAACCTCTCCAACATGTGTCTACAAGAAAAAAATTAATTATTTCCTACGTTTGTATTTAGATAAGAATAAAAAATAAAATTCTAACAAACATCAGGATGAGCCAAAAATAACTGGTTAAGAAACAGAAAATGGTTCTACCACTAATTAAGGAGTCAGTTTCCCAAGATGGGCTTAAGCTTCCTCTTCTCTAAAATAAGATTATCTCCTTGGTCTCTGAAGGGTATGCCAGCCTTATCGTTCTATGATAAATTACAGAAAATAAAGTCTAAATTCAATGAAGAGAAACGTATTCCCTCTGTTCTGAAGTATCTAGTTAACACACTCAAAATAGGTAATTAAGAAGTATTTGTTTTAGTTTCTGAGTTCACTTGTTTAAATATGCATGCTTATTTGATGTAGCCTATACTACCATCATGGCCCAAGGTCAAAGTACAGATACAATAATTAAAAGTATGGTGCTGTACACAAAGTCACCGGAACACATATAAGGGGAAGGCAAAATAGGAGACAGGACTCGCCAGCACATCGCCAGCACATCGCATACTCCAGCCATTAGGATTCTAACCAGAAGCAAAGTAAGTGTTCTTGGTCTGTGATACCTCATTTTCGAAACAGTACCATTCTTATCATATGACCTATCAATACTCAGGCTGTTTCAGACCTCAGGAGTAAACGTGGAATTATTGGAACGTGGCACAGCAGTCTCTAAAAGTGAAAACAACCATCTGTGAAGGTGACACAAACGCCGAAAAATGCCTGATAAACCAGTATTATGTGTCCCACGTGGAGGCAAACTGTGCTCTCAAAAGACGCTTGGGGAGGTGCCACCCCAGCCCCCTACACTGAGCGGCGCGCCCGGTGGCTCAATGTCACCTTCGCCGAAGCGATGAAGGCCAGCGGCGGACACTCCCAGTCAGGTGGCCGCAAAGCTCAGCGCCGGGATATGGTCACGGCCCGGGGACCGAAAGGTCGTTGGACACGGAAGGTGTGCTGAGCCCTCTCCTTAGAGCCCACAGCAGGTCCACACCTGACCCGTCTGCGGTGCCCGCACCAGGATGTCGCGCTGAGGGAGGCCCTGGGGGCACGCCCTTGAGTCCTCCACACTTTGAGGCGGCGGAAAGGGCGGCCCGCGGTCACTAGGTTTGGCCGCTCGCCGGTAGGGCAGTCGCTAGGCCGCGAGGGGAGCCTGCCCTCGCGTGGCGGCGGGGGCCCAGGTCACCGCAAGGACGCGCGGGCGCGGGCGCTGGCAGGCGGGGGCCTTACCGGCGGTGGGGCCGGGGGCCGGGGCAGGGTGCAAGAGGCTTCGACGGCTGGCCCGGGCAGCTGCAGCTGCTGCTGCGGCGCAGTGACGGAGAGCGGCGCACAGCATGACTGCGATGGCGGCTTGCAAGCTAAGGCTGGAGAAAAGCCGGCTGGGAGCTCACTGGCAGTTCCGTACCTCCCGGGGGCCGGACTCACGCACCGACGCACGGTAGGTGGAGCGTGAGTCCCCGCCCCCTAAGGCGCTTGCGCCCTGACGGGAGGGGGGGGCACCTTAGGGCTACGGAGGCGCGCTAAGGACAAACCGTTTCGGCACCGCCTCCCGCTTTCCCCACCCCCGCGCCCCACTCTACAGCTAGGTCTCCGGTTCGGTAGACGGCAGCGGCCATCATGGAATAAGAATGGAAGGGAGGCGAGGAGCCGGCAGTTCAAGTCCGGCTCCGGAGCCTAATGCATCACCTGAACATGGAACTAACAGTAATAAAACGACAAATTATAATAAAAATACTTTCTTTGCTTATTGCCCCCACCCCCACCCCCCGCTTTGAGCCTAAATTGAGAGAACGAATGGGAAAAAACAGCTGCTTATATCACAAACCCGTGAGCATAAAAAATGAGTACAACCACTTCATCCTTCAAGGAAACAGGCGCAGAAATGAGGTTGCTAGCTGCAATAGAGGCTCTTTTCACCAATCCCCAATTCTTTTATTATTATTTTTTAAATGTGGGTCGTTCCCTGGCGGGGAATCAGAACCCAGGCTGCAGCGTTGAGAGCGCAGAAAGAAGCCTAGCCACTACGTCATCAGGGAACTCAAATCCCCAATTGTGAGGACTCACCTGTATATTTCTGGCCAAACTCCTGCTCCAAATGTAGATTATGTTCCAAGGCTTTTAACATCTAGGTCTCACTACATCCTGACTTTGAGCTCCTGGGTAGTGGGCCACTTCCCCAGGCCTGAATTATCTCATTGCCATCCAGAGTTAATGAGACCCTCTCTTTAGTCTTGGACTCATTCTCTATCCCTGGACTCACTGAGGGAAAAAAAAATGTGGACACGGGCTCCTTTTCCTCACTCCAGGCCCTCTCTCTTGGGCATCAGCATCTGCCCTTCTCTTTTTTCTCTCTAGCAGTGTGGCCTTAGTTTGAACCTGGCTAAGAATAGAAAAGCTCTTTTCAAAGCACCTGCCCTCACCTCCCACCAACCTAACCAAAGGACACCTGGGAAAGCTTTAACCTCTTTGCATTCCAATTAATATTCATCAAATCTCCAAGAGCAGGAAGCTCAGGGCTCCCACAATCAAGATTGGTCACTCTGCTGTCAGTCTCTCCACTTTGTCTACCTTAGATTGGCTACTAGAGTGTGGTTGTTTACTACAATTATGACTATAATGTATTATGTGTCACCGAATGCTCACACTATTATCCCATCTAAGCTTCATAATAATCATATAAGTATTTAACCCTATTTTATGGATGAAGGAATAGACTGAAAAGACACCCAAGAATCACACAGCTAAGAAACAGTAGTGCTTAGATTTGAGTCCAGGTGTGTCTGATTCTAGAAATTGTTTTCTTTCTTTTTTGGGGGGTGGGGTGGGGTGGTTCCCTGGCTGGGAATGGAACCCAGGCTGCAGTGTTGAGAGTACTGGAGCCTAGCCACTACACCACCAGGGAAACCTCCCTGTTTGCTTTTTCCACTACCCCTGAAGGTAGGCTTTGCTGACTTCTCAGTGAATTCTGAACCCCTGCTACCTTGAGGGCAATTCTCAGTCCTCAGTCCTTTCTGTTGCTGCATCACAATTTACCACAAACTAAGCAACTTGAAACAATAACCATTTTTTATTTCCTGGTTTCTGTAGGTCAGAAGTTCAGGCATGGCCTGTTTCTCTACTCAGCGTCTTACAAGACTAAAATCAAGATGTCATCTAGGCCTGTGGTCTCCTCTGGAGCTCAGAATCCTTTCCCAAGGTTGTTCAGGTTGTTGGCAGAATTCAGTTTCTTATAGCTGTGGGGCCAATTCCCCATTTTTTCCGGCTACCTGTTAGCCAAGGACTACCCTCAGATTTTAGAGGCCACTTTCAGGGCCTTACCACATAGCCCCTTCCAGTTGTCCTCTCACAATACCACAGTTTATTTCTTCAAGCCAGTCGAAGATACTTCACCCTCTTTTAAAGACCTCAAATGATTAGGTAAGACACATCCAAGGTAACTCTTTTGGTCGACTCAAAGTAAAGAGATTAATAGCCAAATATTGGAAATGATACCCCGGAAATTCACGCATTCTGCCTTGATTATACAAGGCATGTATATCAGGGGGCATGAATCTTGAGGCCATCTTTGAATTAAGTCTACCATATCACTCGGGGTAGAGGCTACTTGTTCCCAAGTTTGCCACCAGTTGTGCCCCCTTTGCTAGAAGTTAAAATGGTAGAACAGTGTCTTTGTCCTCCCAAGTTCCTCAATCACATCATCTCTTCTCTCTGCACACATCAGAAGCAATGCCTCATCACAGCTCTTCAGTTCTTTCCGCCACTTCTGCTTGGCTCTCCCTGGATGGGTTTAGACCAGCTATCCTGGCTCTTGTCCAAGGCCATTAAGGTCTTTTGTTTCTTCCTACCATTTTCTGTCCCTCTGAAGAAGCTGCTGCTGGACTTCAAATGCCTCACAGATGTCATCATTCACAGTTGATCAGTCAATCAGGTTCCTGCTGCAGTCAGAACCTTTACCCTGGAAGAGTTGTGATGAGGCTCTGTCACATGCCATTAAGCAAGTTATTCCAGTTTCCTGAACTACAGTTTCTTTATCTATGAAATGGAAATAATAATGGAACCAATCTAATAGATTATGGGGAAGATTACCTAAGATAATGCATGTAAAACACTATGTCCTGGCTGGCACACAGTAAGGGCTCAATAAATGATAACTGTTACGCATTAGAAAAAACCCATTCCTGTTGTAAAATTATAGATTTTTTTCCAGGGCAAGGCAGGGTATAAGATGGGGGGTAAGGCATGGAGGTCGGGTGGACAAACACACCACACGGATTACTTGAGAATCAGGGAGAAGGGGGAGCAGAAGGAAGCAACCTTCAAAGGTGGTCCTGTGGGGCTGCCGTCCAATAGGGATGGGAGGGCTCTAATGGTACTCTCTTTCTTCCTTTTGTTTTTTTATTATGTAATTTCCTAAATTATTATAATCAGAAAATCATTAAAGGAAATAATTTTTATTGAGATATTTCACATACTGTAATTCGCCCTTTTGAGGTATACAATTCAGTGGTTTCAGTATATTCACTATATTGTGTAACCATTATTACTAATTCCAACAAATTTTCATCACTCCCAAAAGAAACCCCGTACCCAATAGCACCCACAAACCCCACCAGCCCTAGGCAACCACTAATCTACTTCCTCTCTGTATGGGTTTGCTTATTCTGGACATTTCATATAAATAAATTTACAATATGTGTTCTTTTGTGTCTGATATTTTTCTCTTAGCATGAAATTTTCAAGGTTCATCCATGTTGTAACATGAAACAGTACTTCATCCTTTTTATGACAGAATTATACTGTATTACATGCATATACCACATTTTTTTTACCCATTCATTCATCAGCTGATGGACATTTGGGTTGTTTCCACGTTTTGCTTATTATTGTATAATGTTATAAACATTTGTGTACATGTTTTTGTGTGGACATATGTGTTAAATTCTTTTGGATATTCATCTCGGAGTGACATGAGTGAAATGGTAAGTCTTACGTGTACGTTTTTGAGGAACTGCTAAACTGTTCTAAAAGAGCCCGCACCATTTTATACTCCCTCCAGCAATGTACGCGCATTCCAATTTTTCCACATTCTTATAATTTCTTTTTAAATGAAGAAAGCTGAGGGATTTGGCAGTGTAGTGGCTTAAGGCTTCCGCGCTGTCAACGCTGTGGCCTGGGTTCGGTTCCCAGCCAGGGAACTACCCCCGCACCCCCCCCCCCCCCCCCCCCAAAAAAAAAAAAAGCTGAGTCTTTGTAGCTACCTGACCTGGGCCACCCACTCCCACTTCCTCTCAGGAAACAGTGTCCAGGGCAGGGGAGCTTTGTGCTTCAAGTCCATTAGCTGCTCTCCTAAAGGTTCTTTCTCTGCCTCCCTGAGCCAAGAGCCTCTCTTCCCTAGCACCACCTCTATGGGGCAGCTCACAACAGATCTTTAACAGGTGAGTTTCTCTCTAGAAGAGTGTTTAAACTATAGCTGAGTGTGAAGGGAAAGAGAGGGGGATTTAATTTTGTGTTGCTCTTATCAGTGTGAGTACCACTATATATATATATATATATATATATATATATATATATATATATATCTTAGTAATCAACCTTGATTAATCACCAAAATCACATGTGGACCTGATTAAAATGCCTATTTCCAGGTCCTTCCTGGGAGATTCTGATCCTGTTAGTTTGGAATTCAGCCTAGGAATCTGTATTTTTAACATGTGCCCTCAGTGATTCTGATGATGAACTAAGGTCGGAAAGCCTGGTATTATTATATTAAACAGGCCACAGAAATCTGGCCCATTTTGCAGATAAGAAAGCTGAGGCTCAGAGAAGAATTAACTTGCCCCAACTCACTGTCAGCCTGACTTCCTCCAAAACCTGTAATCTGTTCAATAGGACACAAGCCCTGACATTCGCCAACACAACCCTTCAGAGTAGAGAGCCCACTCCGTTTAGGACTGGAAATTCTGATAACAAGGACCTTGGCAAACACCCCACATTTCTTTTTCCTATTTCCACTGAAGGTGGTGAGAATACCTATTGTATTTGTTTCCTAAGGCTGCTGTAACAAAGTACCACAGACTGGGTGACTTAAAACAGAAATGTATTCTCCCAGTTCTGGAAGCTACAAGTCTAAGATCAAGAGGTCAGCAGGACCGTGCTCGCTCTGAATGCCCTAGGGAAGAATCTGTTGCATGCCTTTTGTTTGGTGTCTGTTGTTTGCCAGCAATCCTTGGCATTCCTTGGCTTGCAGCTGCGTAACTCCAATCTCTGCCTCCATCTTCATATATTGTTCTTCCCTCTGTGTGCCTCTTTCTCTTCTCTTATAAGGACACTAATCATGTTGGATTCAGGACCCATCCTACTTCACTATGACATCTTGTATGTTAATTTACATCTGCAAAGACCCTATTTCCAGATAAGATAACATTTACAGTACCAGGGGTTAAGAATTTAATATAATTTTTGGAGGGACACAATTCAATCTGCAATACCTATGAAAATCAGGTGTCAGAAATTCCACCAGGATCCTAAGGTTGGATATACAAACCCAACTACTATGGTGACCCTAGCTTTTTTAATAGCAGGGAGGACCCAAGGACCCAGATGGGAAGAGAAGCTGTGGTGGAGATAGGGAAAGCTTTGGCCGTTGTCCATGGGGCTGGACAGTTAAGGACTTTGATGTGGCATCAGAGCAGTTCAGAAATCTGGCTCAGCCTGTCCATTCAGTCACTACTTCTCCTGTAGGCTTCCTGTGTGCCAGAAGCTGGGCAGGGAGTAAGGCATGCAGGATCCGTTCAGTCATGGGCTTCTGGTTCAGGTGACTGAAAACCAGAGGATCACACTAATGAGGGCACAATTACAAACTAAGATCTGTGATCTGAGAAGAAACCGGGTGTCACCAAGGAGACCCTCCTGTAACAGTATTCCTTCCTTCCTTCCTTCCTTTCTTTCTTCAATCACTCCTCTTTTTCGGAGTCCTGGAGGTATTTCAACATCTCAGTGAAATTGAGACTACAGCATCCCTAGTGGCCAATGTGGACATAGCAATGACCCAAACTGCAGAACAATTGGGGTTGGGGCTGGGAGATGGAGGGAGGGAGTGGGTTGGGAGTGTGTCTGACCCAGGTCTTCTCCCTGCTGTGCAGTGAACATGCCCGGGGAGATTAATGAAAATGGACAACAGCTCCTAGAGCTTTTACCAATTTGAAGCTATGGACCCCACTCCCACATCCCCACAAAATCCATCTATTGTTTGGCCCTTAGCATGTCCCTTGGAAGTCCAGGATGGTAGGCCAAATCCTAGCCAGGCTAGGACTAATGCTGCAAGCAGAAGCTCTCCTCTCTTACTGTAATAGCAGTGAAATCCTACCAAATTTGTCCCCACTACCACAGGCCCATCTTGTACCTCTCTATAGCCTCTGGGATCCAGTCAGAACCCTTTCAATCCACCTCCCACCTATGCAGGTGTCAGAGGGATTCTTCTCAAACACCAAGCAGACTGATTCCCACCTAGCATTCCAGTCCCACCTGCTTCTCACCATGTACCCTTAAGGTGCTTATATCTTTCAGACACTTGAGGTTGTTTCAACACCAGAGGCAGCATCACCTCTCTGTGCTCTGCTGGAATTCCCTGCACAGCTCCATCAGCTAGGTGAGATAATTGCCCCTTCTCAGAGCTCCCACCTTCTCCCACTACCATGGCATTGTGCTGTAACTTTCTTTTCTTTCCCTCTACTAGATTGGGACCTCCTTGAGGTAGAAACAATGTCTAATTATTCTGTGATTATTACCCCTAGTCCCACACTATGCCTGGACTGGGACCTGACATGACAACAGTGAAGCACCTCAAGGCCTAACTGGAAGTCCGTTGCTCATCTGAACATGGGCTCTGTCTGGCCTTGGGTTATATACATTTATGTTCCCAAATGAATTTTGATTGTGTGACCAAAGAGTCTGGTGGGTATGAGCCTTCACTGCCACTCATTGCCTACAAGTATCCCACCACAGGGCCCAAGAAGCTCTTGGAAAGATAGGGTCACAGGGGAGCTTTGCACTCCTTCTCACTCTGCCACTAGTCTGTTCCCTAAGTGGGTGGTCTCTTAGCGACTCCTCCTCCCCTCCTTATTCCAGCACTTCTCAGGGTCCCACTTCAGCCTTGGGGAAGGTGTACAGGGACATCTGTCACCTTCCTTTGGAGCCCGTTCCTGGGTCAGCAGGTAAGGCAGGGGTTGGGTGCTTATGGGTGCTAAGTTCCACTGGCACCTATCCAATCCTGAAAACCAAACCTGCTGGGGTTGAGTGGGGGTACAGAAAAGAAAGACAGTTTTGTAACCTGCTTTCCTGCACGGGGGCAGAAACACGGGACAGGCTAACACTCTGATGGTGGGGCAGCACCATGCCCCTCTTTTCTCTATGCTCCAGGAGTTTCCTGGACTTACCTGACCCAAGCCGTCAAAAAGAAGGCCTCTGCTTGCATAGCCTTGGTGACTGGCAATCAGGACTTCGGATACTAGTGGTCTTGGAGAGTTGGCCCTTTTCCAGTACCACGACCAGTCTCTCTTAAATAAGCTTCTACTATGTGTCGCGTTCAGCATGACACATGCGGTGGGAACACGAGAAGGGCGGCGCAAAGTTAAGAAACAACAGCAGCCAAAAATATATTATAAGCAGGGCCAAGGGGCTCCAGCCTTATGGACTGAAAGAGCCCCAAATCGGGCCATTGCAGAGCTTTTATTGATGGATAGAATGAGGAAGTGAAACTTGTATGGGGAAGTAAAACCCTCCTCTTTCCATTGTCTGTGATTATCATGCCTTATGGCTGTTCCTGCAAGTCCCTATTGTGTTGCAGCATGTATTGTGCCTTTACACAGCAGTGCTTAACCCCAGTGAATGGAGCCATTGTTATTATAAAAACATCCATTAAGGGAGGGAATGGCCGAGCTCATTCCTTTGGCTCTCAAACTGAGCTATACGTGGGAAGCAAGGCAGCCAGGGGACTGTGCCTGTCTTAGGTGGTTCCTCCCTTGAGGAATCTCACCTGTCATTGACTAACCAGCCATCCTTCGGGGTCATACAGGGTGATGTGAGGTGTACAAGTGGAGGAACAGTACCCCTGAGAGAGGGTCAGTTCTGTCTCCTAGATATTCTATGCCCCTGTGGCCTTTACGCCCAGCTCCTGCCTTAGGATGTCATGGGCAATGCATGAGGGGACAGACAGGTCTGCAGCTAGAAGGGAACAACCATGCAGGACCTCGTCCAAGTTTTATCGTTTATTTTAAACAAGCCCAGGACCAACCCAGGAATCCTGGGTTGTCAGGATAACTTACATTCTTTCCCAACCCCCTTGGACCTCCTTGGAACTCATCCAGACCAATAAACTGGGGAGGACAACCAGTGTCAGAGTCTGGATGGCAAGGCTCACTGACCCAAAGCTGAAGCCGAGATAAGGGAGAGGGACAACTCCCTGAAGAGCCGCTCCTGAGGCCGCAGAAACCTACCCCTTGTCTTGTGCAGGATTTACTGCAGGGTTCTGCCAGCAAAGTGACTTATATTATTCCTCATCTCCTTCTTCCCAGGGTGCTGTTGAGTTGCCTGGGGTGGTGTGCTTCTGAGATCCTGGGGCTATGTGCCCCCCACCTTTACTCACTAGATTTCTTCCAGCACAAGCCACTTCCTCCTCCCCTAGCTGACTTGGAGCTGGGCAGAGGCTTATGAGGCCGTTATCTTTCAACAGACAGCTGTGCAGGGCTGGAGGCAGCAGCTTATCAGGGAGCCTGCAGTGATTCACAACCCAAGTCCCAGTTTCTCTGCTGAATAGTAATTTCCAACAGTGGATTTGTGTTCAGTCTCTCTCCTCCCGCTCTCCCAAGGGTGTGCTGTCCTTTCTTAGAGAGCAGTGAAGGGGAGATCCTACCCATGGGATGCAGGCTTGCCAGTCTTCTGGATAAGGCTGTCTATTGGCAGGAGGCTACAGGTTTAGCAACCCTAGTAGGTTCCGCTGCCCTTGGCATTGACCCCCTAGGGAAGTTCATCCATGCTCTTTTTCCTTCCTCTCCCAGAAAAGTAATGTGCTGCTCCCTTTTCCTTACTGGTAATGCAGAAAACACAGGCCTCCTTCCAGCCACAAGCCCCTGAGGCCAGAGGCAGCCAGGGAGGGCTGAAGAGAGGGAGAAGCCAGGGACTGGGGCAATGTGCTCTTTACATCATTTAAAAAAAATTTTTTTAAATTCATTTTTATTGTTAGACTTACTGGGGTGACATCTGTTAGCAAGGATTACATAGGTCTCAGGCATACAATTCTACAGTGCATTGTCAGCTTGTTGTGTAATAAGTTCACCACCTGATGTGACTTCTCTTTCCATCACCTTATATTTAGCTTCCCCCCTCCTCTCCCACCCCCTCCCCTCTCTCCCTCCCCTCCCCACTTGTCCCCAAATAAACATTAAACTATTGATTGTGTCCATGGGTTGTTTGTTTGTTCATTTTGTTATCTTTGCACCATTTTGAAACTGTCCAGTCTCTGTGCTCGACCCTGAAGACTCCAAAGGCTAAGGATCCCAGGCTGGAGGGGACTGAGACACAAGGGGACAGGCCAGAGCTGTCTTTGCAGGGCATGCGATTACAAAAAAACCTGGGACAGAGCCATTTTCGTGTTTGTTTTATTGGAAGTAAGCCTCCAACTGTGGGACTCACGGGTGGAGGCAAGGCGAGTTCTGTTCTGGTCTCTCCCTCTGGGCCAGCATGGAGAAGGAATAAGGTTGAAAGAGCTAGAGCCTGCAGTGATGCCCCTGCCACTGTGATCTCAGAATGTTCCTTAAAAGCAGGGGAAGGACAACTAGAAAAGTCATTCAGGACAGAATGGGGCTCCCCACAACTCAGACTCCCTCCCAGTTTCTCACCCCTAGCCCTCCGCTGCCAATGGTTGGGGTGATTTCAAGTGCGCTCTTTGGTTTCCACACTGCTAGCACGCCCCACCCCCATGAATGCCTTTAACTCCTGACGGTCCTGAGAAAGCGCTCAAGGGTCCCTCTGCCCACCGTTTCCTCCCTGAGGACGGTCCCAGTAGGGTTCAGAAAAGTGAAGGTGGAATTCTGCATCTTCAGGCAACACAAATGGAGGAGCAACGGCCCCGTGAAGCTTCCCCGGGTCCCTCTCTTGTGGTCGTGGCGTCCGTCACTCCAGTTTAAGGAGCTGCGACCCGGCTATGGGCGCCGGAAGACCGGGGTGTGAGCAGCTGGAGGTGCGCCTGAAGGTAAACGCCGCTGGCGGTAAGGTCTAGCGCGTCTGGGGGTCCAGCGTCGGGAGTTCTCAGGCAGTCCGGTCCGCTCCCTCAGCACCTGGCTCGGGTTGTGACCGCTTCGCAGACCCTTCCCCAGCAGCCGAGTCCCCCGACCTCCTTTTGGACGTCGACACGGTTGGGTGGGACGCGGGGTCAGGATGGGGGTTTGGGGGCTGGTAGCCGGGCTGACGCGGATCCAGTGCGTCCTTGGAAAGTAGGATGGCGAGGCTGGGCACGTTCTTAAGTACGCTGAGACTGGCGGCCGGCTCGCTGGGCTTCGGCCCGGGCGTGGGTCCCGGCGGGAGGCTCTGCCACACCTCGCGCACGCTCCGGTAGCGGAGCCGCGTGACCTGGTGCAGGCCAGCCAGGCGGCGCTTGAGGATCTCGGCGCATGTGATGGTCTTGGTGGTGGCCCGACCGCAGCCGCTGAAGACGATGGCGCGAGTGGCGGGCTGCGCCATGCTGGCTGTGGCGAAGGCCAGCAGGTTCCGGATCTTGCTGCCCTCCTTGACCCGCATGTGTACGGCGCCTGGCGCCAGGTCGGCGAAGGGGCCGGAGCCCGGGCCGCCCCCCTCGGCCCCGCCGCCCCCGGGCGCCTCCTCGGAGCGAACCTTACGGAAGTTCTCCATGCGCCGTCGTTGCCGGGACCGCGGGGACGCGGGCTTCGCCATGGGTCCGCTTCAGCCTCGGGGCCGCATGGCCGCTGGTGGAGCCCAGCAAGGGCCCGCAGGGGTAAGGGTGCCGGAGCGGCGAGGACGCTGGCGGGCAGGCTGGGACGGCGCGACTGTTGCCTTCCACTTCTCTCCAGTGGGCGCTGCTCTACGCCGCGCTCGCAGCGCTGGGGGCTCCGCGCCGGCAGAGGAGGCCGGGCCTGGGAGCCTGGGAGCCCCGGAGCCCCGCCCCCTACCTCCAGGCCCCGCCCCCACCCCGGCGCGCCCGCCCGGCTCCAGGATACAATCAGAGCTTTGCGATCCCGGCGTGGGAGCGGCGCGCACCATGGGGGCGCAACGGCGGCGCCAGAGAGGGTGACTTGGCAGGCGAAGTTCCCCTGTAATTGTCATCCGCCGTCCCCGAGCCAACATTTATAAACGGGCAACCGAACTAAAAACTGCGTTTGCGGTGCAAAGGCCGCTTCAGGCAGGGTCCCCGAGCCCTTCCTCGTTCCAGGAGAAGACCGCCCCTTCTCCCCTCCCAAGGGAAGATTTGCCGGAGGCCTCAGAGGCCTCTTTCTCCAACTCTTCTGGGGACCCCAACACAACGCCGTCGCTCCCGCTCCTGAGCCACGAGTCTTCCTGAAGGACAGCCCGTACACGGTCAGCAAGTGCAGGAGGCGCTGGCTCCAGCCCTGCTCAGTGCCCTCTCTCGGGCGACTGGGTCGTGGCGTGGTCCGGGAGACTCAAGTCGTAGCGTGGCCGCTCCTAACCGGGTTGAAGGTTACTGGACCCCGGGGCAGTGGGAAATGAGGCTCTGGGCCAGGCTGTTCCCTGGGACGAGTGGGAAGAGGACAGGAAATCCCTTCTTAAGGGGGGGGGGGCTAAGCTCCCTCCCCACCGCGCCCCCGCCCCGCCTCCAAGTGCACTATTAGAGCTGCACGCCTTAGGACCGGCCAGGCCGGCTCTCCAGCGGCCGTGAATGCCCTTCTCCCCAGGCGGAATTCGCTGGCCGTCATCCTTGGCCCACTGCGACCTCAGGGGTGCTTTCTCAAAAAGGAGACTGGGCGAAGGCAGGTTGTAAGAGGGAGAAGGGCGGAAGGTGGAACTTGAAGCTTTGGTGGCATTATGAATCTGCTGGGTGCCCCTTTACGGCGACTCCGCTGGACCGAAGAGAGTGGCCCCGGATCTCCTGGCAGGAGAGATGCGCAGGGAGGACACAGGCGAGGTTGGGGTTGGAGGACTGCTGAAGGGGGAGGGGGCTTGCAGAAGGAGCTGGACCCTCCCTGGGACTGCCCTAGCGCCTTCATCCCTCCCCCGTCTTACGCACCATACAGTCATAACTGAGAGAGTGGGACACACCTGGTCCGGGTGGGGTGACCACGACGGAGCGCGGCGGAGCGGCGCACGTGGAGCTGGGGCGGGCGGGCCACCCGGAGCGTGCTGGGGCATGACAGTGCCCGGGGGAGCTGGGCTGCAGTGCTGAGATGGAGCTGCCGGTGTCCCCTGTCCCTCCTTACGGCTGCTCTCGCCTCCTCGGCGTCCTGGAGCTCCTACTTGTCGGCCTCTGCTGTTAGGAACTCCGGGCCGATCCCATTACCGCCCCTTGGGAGTCTTTGGAGCAAGTGGACCTTGGCGCCCCAATGTACACTGACCAGCCTCCTGCCCGATCTCCCGTTCGCACGCTGGGATCGGGGGCCCTGCGGTCGTGTTCTGCTCTGAATCTGCACTTCGGCCCCGCGCCAGCTCCCGCGGGCCCCACGAGGAACAGCCGTAGGAGCCGGAAGCACAGCGGCCTTAAGGAGACCTAAAGACTGGCTATTCCCAGCCAGGGAACGACGCCCCCACCCCCCGCCAAAAAAATAAAAAATAAAAATAAAAAAGTGTCTGCAGGGATTGGGGGGCGCGGGGCACCCCGGCGCTGTAAGGCCAGGGCAGCTGTGCACTGAGAAGAGCGGCGGTTCCGGCTAGGCCCGAGAGAAAGTCCGCGAACAGCTGTTAGGCACGCTGGGACGCCCCGGTTAGGAATAAAGCAAGCTCTTCACCCAGTGGGTGTGCCTAGGCGGAACGTGCCCTTGGGGTGCTGTGGGGAGGGGGATGCACGCAGGGGTCTGCCATTTGGAAGAAGGGACCCGGGAGCTCTGGTTTTGCTCAGGGTGAGGACGCGGCGTCCGCCTGCGCTGGCCCTTGAAGGAGCCCCTGCTCTTCCCGCCACCCCTGCCACCAGCGGGACGAGACTTCGATTCTCGTCGCTCTGCAGTCCTTGCAGGGAGAGCGCCGAAAAGGCCCTCCTCCGCTCCTGCCGGTCCCCCCCGCCCTTCCCCACTCCCTCCGCAGCACTTAAAATGTAAATGTCCATGGTGATTAGCCGCCGGGCGCCTAATTACCGCCGAAGCCATTCATTACCCTGTCAGCGCGCGTCGGAGCCCGCCGGCTGTGCGCTTCTGCGGGGCCGCGGGGTGGCAAGACCGGGGAGAGGGGTCAGACGGTCCCGAGAAGGGCGTGGGGGGCGCAGACTCTGGGTAAGAGTCCTTGTAACCAGGCCTGCAGGGAGGGAGCGCGGGCTGTGGAGGGGCCGTGGGAGGCGGGAAGAGAGGTGGGGGCGGAAACGGACAGGTGCGGGAGGGGCTGCCAGGAGTGGGGTGGTTGCAGAGGGAGCAAAGATACAGGGGTGGGGGTTTGGGGACAGTGTGAGGGAGGGAACGGGGATGAGGAGCCTGGCGAAGGGAGAGTGCGCGGGGAGGACCCCCGGGGAAGGGGCCGTCGCGCTTGGGCGGGGAGTGGGGGACTCCCGTCGGGGAAAGGAGGGCAATAAATTGGAGCATCTGTTGGCGCACACGCCGCGACGGGTAGAACCGTGGACAGTCAAGACTTGTTATTAAAAGAATAAGGTACCCTGCAACCTATGTAATTTTTACTGATCAATGTCACCCCAATAAATTTAACAATTAAAAAAAAAGATCCGGGTGCCAGCCACTAGACACGGTGGGACCACGGGTGTTTTTAAAGGGGGATAGCCGTTTCCGTGTATACGTGTTCACAGATGTAAATGTATTTTTAAAATATCTGCAAGAAAAGAGCACACTCCATCTGTTCACTCTGAGACACATCCAGTTTTTGTGGGCCTCTTTAAGAAAAGAATTACTAAATTACTAAATATGAATACAAAATGTAGCACGGAGCCTTGGAACTGCTTGTGTCCGTGAGTTACTGACCTTGAGGCCTGGGCTTCGTTAGCTTCTTTTGCCTCTCTGTGGCCTTGAGCATTTACTTTATTTACCTCTGTGCCTTAGTTTTCTAAGCTGTAAAATGGCGATAACATAGGAACCTGCCTCATAAAGTGCTTGAGCAGTCTTAGAACCTTGGCTAGTAAGTTCTCAGGAAATGCTGGCTATATTTTTCACATAATAGTTGTCATTAAGATAAATTTTAAAAATTGAAAAAAGGGAGGTGAGGGAGAAGGAAAACTGGTAGAAAGAAGGGGAGTTCCCTGATGGTGTAGTGGCTTGAGGCTTTGGCGCTCGTGCTGTCAGCGCTGCGGCCTGGGTTCGATTCCCGGTCAGGGAGCTACCCACATACCAAAAAGCAAAAAATAAAATAAAATAAAAGCATCATTTAAAAAAAAAAGAAAGAAAAAAAAAGAAAACTGGTAGAAAGGAAAGGAAATGGGCAAAGCCTCAGAAATTGCAGTTCCCTTAATATCTTAGGGACCAATGAGTGGCAAATAAGACTTTCACCCTAAGGGGAAGTGGTGGGGTAGCCAGGCTGGAGCACAAGCCTAGCCAATGCGACACCAGCCCCTGTTTCCTATAGAACATCTTTCCTCTCATGGACAAGTGTCTTCTTACCCCAGCACTGGGAGAAAATCCCTGGCACAGAGTAGGTCTCCTCCTCTGTCTCCAATGGAGGGAAGAGGATTGTTCCTATAGGCAGATTCAGGGAAAGACCCACGACTGAAAATGTGCCTGCCTAAGCAGAGGGCAGGGAAAAGACCAAAGAAAGGCGCAGCACTGGGGCTATAATTAATGGAGGTTCTTAAGAGAAACTTACCTGGGAGGCATGTCTTGGGAGGCTGCAAGAGAATGGCAGGCACCAAAGAATTATACAGGGCAGGGTTGGGGGTGGCAGATTGTCAGGGGTGCTAGTATGTGAATGCTAGTAGGTATGGAAGTTTCTTAACATGCTTACCAAGTCAGGACAACAACCTGTTTCAGGAACCAACACATAGCAGGAGGCAGGGGAGGGGTGCTAATTTATGTCAGAATGAACATTCATTTCGATCAGACAGTCTCAAAGGTGGCTGGGCAGAAAGCAACTTCCATTCTGGCCTGGGTCTAGCTTGCTGGACAGAAAGCAGTCTCCTCCACATGGATAAGGAACTCCCAAAGAATCTGATGGAGTCCCAGCCTCACCCATGCTTGGGGGTGGGGAGCATGCAAAGGAGTCAGGAAGTGGGTGCTCAGATTCATTAGGCACCACCAAGTGCCCAGCATTGGGCCAGGTGCTCTCACAGATCAATTCCTGATTAATCTTCACAATCTTCCTTTCCATCATTGTTTAACACATTGGAAACTGAGGCACAGAGAGGTTAAAGAACTTGCCTAATATACCACAGCTAGAAAACAGGTGCTATGACTCGTTTTACTAACTCACCTGGTTTGAGCTACCCAGTAAAAGGGAGAGAGGGGGTTCCTAAGGTGGGGATGATGTATGGATTATTTACTACTGCATGAAAATATGACCCCAAAACTCAGCAGCTTCAAACAAAAATGTTCATTATCTTATATAGTTTCTGAGGGCTAGAAATCCAAGAGCAGCTTATAGAGGTGGTTCTAGGTCAGGGCCTCTCATGAGGTTACTGTGAAAGTGTTGGCTGGGTTTGAGGGATCTACTCCCAAGCATACTCACATGTTTGTCAGAGGCCTTGGTTCCCTACCATATGGGTTTTTCTGTAGATCTGCTTCTGATAAAATAGCTGGCTTCCCCCAGAGCAAGTGGAGGGAAGGAGTGGGAGGGAGAGAGCGAGAGAGAGAGCGAGAGCAAGAGCGAGAGCGAGAGAGCGAGAGAGCGAGAGCGAGAGAGCGAGAGAGCGAGAGCGAGAGCGAGAGCGAGAGCGAGAGCGAGAGCGAGCGAGAGAGAGAGAGAGAGAGAGAGAGAGAGAGAGAAGCCACAGTGCCTTTTATGTCCCAGCCCCCTCTGAAGGAGAATTTGTTCTCTTCTTGAAGGGAACAGTATTAAAGAATTTGCAGACCTTTTGAAACCATGGCAGAAGCTGAGTGTTTTGGGAGGCAAATTTTGGAAGAGAGGGAATCAGGAATCAACATACTGAAATAAATATGTGGAAAGACCTTGAATCAAGAGAGCTGGATTTAGATCCTGTCATACAGCAAGCACTTAATAAATGTTTGTTAGATGGATGCATAAGTGACAGCTTTTCTAAGATTGTTTCCAAGTCTTTGGTCCCGAGCATAAGGGTATTCACCATCTTACAGTGCCCTCCTGAAGGTTCAGGGGGATTATAGCTATCAGAGCTCTGTGAATTTAGCACTGATAGACATGCTCCCTGGAGGCAAATTTGGCCTTGGGTGAGGGGGGGTGGTGGAGATAGAGATATCTGCCATATACAGGGCTGTCCAGAAAAATCCAGCTATAAATGCCTCTTATTTTTCATATTGCATGGTTGGATACTTTCTGGACGGTCCTTGCAGGAGTCCCTGCCCAGTCCAGGTATCTCTTCTCTTAGATTGAGTCCAAAGTCAGACCATGTGCCTCCGGAGTTTGTTCTTAATCATGGCACTAGATCTCCTGCAGGAGAGAAGGGAATCAGAGCCGAAAGCCATCAGCTACAGGCCTCCCCAGCTATCCATAAGGAAGGTCTTGGTTTCCAGGGTCAAGTTCTGCTCCGACAGGTGCTTGCTTGGGGTGCGGGGTGCCAGGGCTGCTCTTCTTCCTCCAGCTCTGACCTGGGGCAGAGCTAGGGTGCTTAGTTTATGCCTTCCCAAGATTATTACTACTTTTCAGGGGTACGACTTATACAATGCTTGCCCATATAACACCCAGCAGCAGCTAGTGGGTGGTTAAGAGCAGGACTCTGGATCCAACGGCCTGGGTTTGAATCTCATCTTTGCTGTTTGCGAGCTGTACCCTTGGTCAAGCTATAAAAACCTCTCCTGGTCTCAGTTTTCTCTCCTGGAAAATGGAAATGATGGTAATGACAGTAGTAATTCCCTCTTGGAATTATCTCAGGTTATCCCCCAGTACCTCCATGGGATCATCACTTCTATTTTTCAGAGATAGGCTATCTCCCTTGCCCCAAGACTCAGCTACCGACTGAGCAATAAAGCTTGTAGGCAAAGCTGGAAGTGGGGTAAAAACCCATAGAGAGGCAGAGCAGGATGTCAAACTCCCTGGGATTTCCAGAGCTGCTGGGCCCCAGCTGTTTGTTGATGGGCAGGAATGCAGGCCCAGTATTATTTTGCTTGTGTGTGATTTAGCATTTTCTGCTTCATTTCAATGGGAAGTTGCTGTATCAGCCTTTCTGAACGTTACATATATAGAGCCCTTCTCCCATCCCTTCCTGTCAGAGTCAGGCCTATGATAAACAATGTCATCTTGTTGCTCTAGAGGCCCCTAGGGTCTGGAGCATTGAGAGGAAGCCAGGAAATAGCTCCCTCTTCGCTGGGTCACCTCTCTTCCTGGCAATTGCTCCTTCCCCATCTTTCCAGGGTGGTGAGAGTGGAAAACAGCTCTTTTTACATAATATCCCTATTTGTTGCCCCCATCCCCCCAGCCTATTGGCCCAGAACAGAGCCCCAAATCAAATTGAGTGAATTGGGGTTCCTCCAAGTTCAGAGAGCTACATGGTCAGATCCACTTCATGGCTGTGAGGGTTTCTTGTCATCACCCAGGTAATTAATTATGTCTTCCCTTCTCTTGAGCAAAAGATGAAGTTAACCAAGTGTGCCTGCCATCTATTGTTCTGAAATAAATCACAGGCACCTTGTACCTACTGTCCCAGAAGATAAATTTTATATAGTTCAGTAAGGGAAAAGAGCATATTTTGTTTGTAAAATTCCTGTATGCCCAGAAATTATGCATACTTGCTGATTAATGGCCTGCCTAGTGCACCTGCCTCTGGCGAGGTAATAGAGTTATGATTGGCTGTCACCAGCTCCCATCATTTCTGACCCCTCCTTCGGTAAAGTCAGGGGAACAACAGAACTCCTCCCCTCTCTGAAGCGGTTGTCTTGTTGTACCCACAGATCCTCACTGTGGGTTGGGGCCACAGCTTTCAGATTCTGCCATGAAGTTAAAGTGTTTTCAAAAAAGAAGCCCCAGATTTCAGTTTCGTGTGACAGTTTCATGTTTTTAAATGTCAACCATTTCAGTTACCTATTTCTGGGTAACAAATCACCTTAAAACTTAGTGACTAAAAATAACGAGGATTTATTATTTCTAATGCCTCTGTAGTTTGGCTGGACTCCACTGGACATTTCTGTTCCACATGGTGTCAGCTAGGGTCACTACTCATCTGCTTTCAGCTGGGAATCTGGGGCTGGAACATTCAAGATGGCTTCACTCACATGTCTTGTGACTCAGCTGGGCTGGTTGGATTGGATGGGGTGCTCTTCATGTGGTATCTGTCTATGTGGTCTTCAGCCCAAACTTATTTCTTGAGTGTCTTGATCCCCAAAAAGAAGAAAACGGAGGCTGCAAGGCTTCATAAGTCCTACGCCTAGAACTCATTATTTCTTCCTCCAATATAACATGTCCAACCCAGATTCACGGTGTAGGAAAATAAACTCCATCTCTTGGTGGAAGGTCTGACCTGCATATACAGGCATGGGAGCCTATATGGAGGTGGCAGCCATCTCTATGGATAGTCTGCTACAGTAGTTCCCAACCTCTATCCACTTGTGTACCCATTTTAAATCCATTTCTGTAAATTGTACCCCTTGTTTTTAAAACAGCTGTTTTTAAATACTGACACTTTTGTTAAGTACCTATCTTAATGCAAAATAGTGGAAATGAGGTAATAAGTTAGGAGAGAAAAATTACTCCACTAAAAGTACAAACCACAGATTTAATTTTACAATATTCTTAACAATTAAATTTGATAATGTTGATCAAGTATTTAAACATTGCATAAAAAAATTACTTAAAAAGAGTCATGATTAAAAACAACGCACTTACTCAGGCAGTAACTACACTGATCAGTCTGGCTACGGATGCATTTATATGTTCGGAAGAAGTTGTAGAAATGCTGCAAATGTTCTGAAACTGTGGGTAATCACTGGCAGAAGAGCAGTTTGGGGGAAGGGTTCATAGCCACGCCCCCACCAATTACATTCACTAATGTGATCTAATTTTGAAGTGTCTCCGTAAATGGTGATTCAAACTTAACATTTATTGTTTCATAACTAATGTTTTTCATTCTTTTACTTTACTTGTTTTTATTCCATTACTGATTATTTTTCACTTACCCCTGAATGGCCCAGCACGTACCTCTGGGGGTACATGCACTGCCACCTGGGAACTGATGGTCTACCACATCAACCAACTTCATGCTTTAAAACACACTCATCCACAAGGAGGGGGGATCCAACCCCCCCCCAATTTATTTATAAAAAAATTGTGTACTTATTCTTACATGTTTAAACCTCAGTCACCTTCAAAGTACTCTCTGATGCAATACACCTACTGAGATGTTTATTTAAACTGCTCAAAATAGTTTTTGAACTAGTGATTTTGATGTCTTTTAGTGCTTCTGCTGTTTTGTGTAGGTTTTTTTGTTTGTTTGTTTTACCTCTTCCACACGGGCAAAACATTTCCCTTTGAGAACTGTTTGCATCGGAGAAAATAAAGGGAAAAAAAAGTCGCTAGGGGCAAGATCAGATGAATAGGGAGGGTGGGGTGCAGCGAGTTGGGAGTCACGCCATTTTTGGTGAAAAACTGTTGAACACTCAGTGTGGTGTGGGCAGGTGTGTTGTCATGCCACATGCTGTTCATGTAAACCACTCATCATGAAATGGGCGAATGCATTGAAAGAGTCTCCAAAAAAAATTAGCTGAAGCCAACACAGCCTCTCACAACATCAGGGGGTGGTACACTGACGCAGATGGGTTCCTAGAACACTCACCTAGTGGGGGAAGTTTGTACTACAAGGGCCCGCCTTCCACAAGATCATTCTGGGTTATTTTGGGTCCCCCTTTGTGTATTAGTCAGTGTGACCAACAGTTGCAACTGTTCTTGAAACTTGTTTTTTTCTACTTGAAACTTTTAAGGAATTCACCCGGAAGTCTTCATGACCAGGGGCTTTTTATGGCAGGAAGAAAGGGTGGAGAGCAGCAGGGGAACAGACCCTGGGCTTTCTCTGGTGTTCATGTGTCCTCTGTTCCTGGAGAAGAAGAATGTCAGGAACTAGGTACTGCCCATGCCTGACTACTACTGTTTCCTCTTGATTATGCTTGCACTCATTAGCTGGAATCCCAAAATTGCCCAGTCATAACCTGGAGGAAAGAAGGCCAAGGGATTTCTGAAATCTTTTAATACCCTGGTGGGCTCACCAGCTTTTTTTGTTTGTTTGTTTTGTTTTTTGTATGTGAGTAGCTCCCTGACCGGGAATCGAACCCAGGCTGCAGCGTTGACAGTACCAGCACCGAAGCCTTAAGCCACTACACCACCAGGGAACTCCCTAACCAGCTTTGACTTGGCGTAAGAACTTGGAGGACTTTAATCAGGTATTTTGATTAGATTAGTACTTTGGAAAGCTCACATAGGATGCTAAGAGGCCTCTACTCCAGTTATCAATTATTGCATTACAGATTATCCAGAATTAGTTAAACAATCATTTATTATGTTCACAGATTCTGTGTGTCAAGAATTTAGGGAAGGGACAACAGGAATAACGTCTCTCTTCTCCACAGTGTCTGAAATTTCAGCTAAAAGCTGCAAAGGCTGGGGTCTGGAATAATCTGAAAGTTTGTTCACTTGCATGTCTGTTGGTTCTTGCTGGCTGCCTTCGAATCTCCACGTGGGCCTCTCCCTGGGTCTTTCTGCTTGGATTCATTTGGGCTTCCTCACAGCATGGAAGCTGGATTCCAGGGTGAGCATCCAATGACAGAGAGGGAGCCAGGCAAAAACCCTATTGTATTTCATGACCTAACCTTGGGTGTCAGTCACACAGTGTCACTTCTATCACATTCTGTTTATCAAGGAAGTTACTAAGCCCTGCCCAGGTTCCAGGGGAAAAGAAGTAGATTCCATTTCTTGATGGAGAATAAGAAGGTTCTAGGAGGGCATGGGGGACGAGAAATATTGCTGCGGCCCATTTTGGAGAATGTGATCCCCAGCCTCAACGAGGGGCGTGAGTTCAATGAAATCGTTGCTATTCTTCAGAGTGATACGAGCACCCGCCCGGACCTTACCTTCTACCTCTCTCCTTCAAGGACACATTGCATATAGGCCTCCCCAGACCCTTTTCCTCAAACACAATGAACACGCTTCTGTCTCAGGGCCATTGCACTTGGTGCTGCTGCTGCCTGGAAGACTCGTCCCTCTGATGTCCCCCTGGCTTTCTCCCTCATATCCTTCAGGCTCTGTTCAGATGTCACCTTCTCCAGGAGACCTCCCTGACCACCCTAAATTAACAGGCCTCCCTCCTTCAATGTCTGTTGCCCTCTGTGGCTTCCTTTTTCTTCGTGGCAATGGTTATCACCTGGCAAAACTTTATGTGTTTCTTGTTGATGACCTGTCTCCTCCCACTAGAATACAGGCTCCGTGAGGGCAGGGACTTTGCTTTGTCCCTGCTGCATCTCCGCCACCCAGAACAGTGCCTCGTACTCTGGAGGTGCACAGTATTTATGAGCTTCTTTGGGTGCTAAAAGTCAGCTATCCATCCCCAGGCCTGGTCTAAAAGAGTGGTTCTTAAAATGTTAAGCCAGGGATCTTTGGAGGCCCTAAGGCCCTTTCTTGGGGAGGGAGTGTCTACACAGTCAAAACTATTTTTATAACAATACTAAGACATTATTTGCCATTTTCATCCTTTTTGGGGATGCGGGTAGTTCCCTGGCTGGGAATCGAACCCAGGCCACAGCATTTGCTCCTTATTCTGTCATGAATATACAGTGGAATTTCCTAAAGGTTATGGGACACGTGATGTTGTAGCAGATGAAATGCAGAAGCAGATACGGACTCTAGCTGTTTTCTATTAACCTAGACATTTAAAAGATCTACAAAGTTGTAAAACAGTGCCATGCTTCTTACTACGTTTTTGTGTGTGTTTGTTTTGGAAAATGTAATTATTTAAAATAAAAATATGTATTGTTTTTTGTTAGCATGTAATGAATTTATTATTGCTATTTTAAATGAATTAATAAATATTTTTTTTAATTTCCCAGTTTTAATATTTTATAAAGTAAATACTGGTACAGTTGACTCTCAGTTAATTAGTACCCACACTGGATAAATATAGTATTATTTCTTGGATTACTTTGCTGGTTGTTTTAGAGTGCTAGTTGTTTTGAGTTCCGGTTAATAGAGAGTCTACTATGAACGTTCAATGGGGTTAATTTTTAAGAATGTAAAGTGGAGTTCCCTGGTGGTGTAGCGGCTTAAGGCTTCAGCGCTGGTGCTGTCAGTGCTGCGGCCTGGGTTCGATTCCCAGCCAGGGAACTACCCACATACAAAAAAATTAAAAAAAGAATGTAAAGTGGTTCTGGGACTGAAATATTTGATGGGGTAGAAAGTAGAGGCTGAATTTTCCCCAGTGCTATGGAATTGGGGTTTTGGACTTGATCACCAGCAGTTCCAGAGAGAGATGAGGGCTGGGAGGAGGCTGAGGGGCCTGGAGCCAGGGAAGAGCTTAGGTGTGCAAAGCAGCCTAGCGTTACGGTGGCCCATGCATCCTTGGAGGGACAGGCCAGGCAACATCTATAGGTTTAGAGATGATCAAAAATGTTCTAGGAGGTTCCCTGGTGGTGTAGCGGCTAGGCCTCGGTGCTCTCAATGCCCCGGCTTGGGTTCAATTCCCAGCCAGGGAGCTACCCAAGAAAAAAAAATGTTCTAGGGGACAGTCATGTATAATATTGACTGTTTATTGTTTTAATTGGTCCAAAAATATTTAATTTGGAGGAATATGCCTGACAATGTTTTTATTTTCATAAGTTGCATATAATAACAAAATAATAAAGCAGCCAGGTCCTTGAAATCAGAAGAGAAAAGCATAACACTAGTACAAATTAGCTTCAGTTTCTAAAATTAAAAGTCAAGCAGGGAAAGTAATTTTCCTTATTAAATAATGAGTAGCCACCAAATTACCGATCTATGAAGGCGAGGCTGATTTAAGTACACTATCTCACAAGAGACTGATGAATACACTAAGGCAGCGGTTCTCAACCTGTGGGTCACGACCCCTTTGGGGGTCGAACGACCCTTTCACAGGGGTCACCTAAGACCATCGGAAAACACATATCAGATACTTACATGATGATTCATAACAGTAGCAAATGACAGTTATGAAGTAGCAACGAAAATAATTTTATGGGGGTCACCACACCATGAGGAACTGTATTAAAGGGTCGTGGCATTGGGAAGGTTGAGAACCACTGTTCCAGACACAAACTGTCAAAGGGCCCGGCAGTCATATTCTGAGTGAGTGATACCCCTAGGAAAGTTCTCTGGGAGGCCAGGTAATGAAATGACCAGAGTCATGATTGATGCGTTTTGAGTTAGGAAGTTATAGGACTGACCTGATATCCTTCCAGTAAATACCTTTTCTGCTCACATTAGCCAGAGTTGGCTTCTTCACTTTACAGCCAAGAACCCTTTTCTGATCAAGGAATCGTCAGCACATAGGGGATACTTATGCCTTAGGAGTGGCTGAGATTGTCCAGGGATAGGAGTTAAACAGGAGCTCGAGTGGGCTATGGAGAAAGGGATAACAAGTTTGCTTTTCCTTTCGGGAGATGTTTGGATGTAAGTAGAACAAGCTGAAGTCACTGAGGAAAGAGGACAATTGAAGGGTCAAAATCCCTGAGGAGATCCCAAAGGGTGGGATTCAGAGCCCTGTTGGGGGACTGGCTTTGGCCTGGGAAGGAGTGGAGAGACATATAGTTAGTGTGTTCAGGCTGCTATAAAAAATACCACAGACTGGATGGCTTAAACAGTGTAAGTTTATTTCTCACAGATCTGGAGGCAGTAAGTCTGAGGTCAGGATATCAGCATAGTTGCGTGAGCGCGCTCCGTCATGTTGCAGACTTCTCATACCCCAGTGAGCTCTGTGGGTCTCTTATAAGAACACTAATCCCTTGGGGCCCGGGGTGGGGGTGGGGGGGAGGTTGCCGGGTGGTATAGTGGCTAGGCTTTGGCGCTCTCACTGCTGCAGCCTGGATTAGGTCCTTGCTCAGGGAACCACCCACCCCTGCAAGAAAAAGAACATTAATTCCATCATGAGGGCTCTGCCTTCATGACCTAGTTTCCTCCTAAAAGCTCCACTTCCTAATACTGTCACATTAGGGGTTAGGATTTCAACATATTAATTTTGGTAGAAACAAACATTCAGCCTATAGTAACATCTCTTCCTCTGGGATAGGGAAGAAGAGGGAAAGAGTATTGGGGTAAGTCAGTCCCCCCACCCCCACCACGAAGGAATTGAGGTTGAGGTTACCTGCTGAGAATGAATGGAATGGGCAACACTGGGGAGAAATGATCTCCAACAGGCTTTGGCAGTTTCCACATTCAAGGACATCAGGTGATAGGAGTTTATTGAAAGGTTACCCAGAGGAGAAAACAATACTGTTATTAATCATTATTCATTCAAAATACTTATTTGGTCTCAGTTACATGACAGGTACTATTGCAGGTGCTGTGGATACAGCAGTGAACAAGAACCATTCCTGTTTGGTGGAGCTCACATTCTACTGAAATAAAAATAACCCAATAGATGTGCTCATCACCACCTCCATGGCACTGAGTCATTGGATGAGCTAAACTCCCCATTGCCTCTGCAGGTAATCCCCATGGCCCCCCAGATGCACTCAGTTGTTGGCAGGCTACTCTCTAGTGTGGTCATGCTCATCGCGTGTGGCAGATACTGCTGGTACCCTCCTCAGTACCCATTCTCCCCTTCTTCCTTACTAACACAGCACTGACTTTATTGGCAGAGACAAGTACCCAGCTAAAAAGCTAAAATGTGTCACACAGTCCTTTCCTTGTCAAATAGGAGTGATGATGTTATGGCTCAGGCCCATGAGACATAAATGAAAATTGTTGGGTGAGGCTTCCAGGAAAACTCATTAAATGGGGGTACAGACTCAGCTGGCATGCTCTTTTGCCCTTTGTCCTTCCACCTTTCAGTGGCGTGCAATGCAGCCATGACAGTTGCAGTTGAGAAGCCATTTCAAAATTCTGCAGGAGAGGACAAGAGAATTGCAGAGAACTCTGCCTGAATCTTAAAAGTCACTGAGCCAACTCACTTATTCCTGGACTTCTCATGATGTGAGAAAAAGACCTATTTGTTTAAGTCATTGTCATTTTTTTTTTTTAAGTCATTGTCATTTGAGTTTCCTGTTACATGTAGCCAAGCTAAATGCATGACACACCAAGAACCAGCCATGTTGTAGCCTGTGATGGCCATGAGAATAACTTCTCTCATCTTTGATTGCAGGGAGTATAACTGACCAAGAGACCCAGCTGCTGCCTTCTGAAATCCATCACTGCATTTGTGTCAAGGTAAAATTTCCTCCCACATTTGAAAATAAAAATGTTAAGAAGCTGTTAAGTTTGTCTTGGGGAGACCACTATAAAAGATTTGGGAAACTATAGAAACCTGAGTCTGCTCTAAGATTGCTTTGCAAGTATCCTTATGTGCTTACCCACCTTATAGAACCTAGTAGCCTAGATACTTTGTTAGGGGTGTTGTTATGCAAGAAAAGAAATGTGGAATTCCAATCAATAGACCCACACTCAAAAAGCCTTGGCATTACATCAAAAGATTGGCAAGTTAATACATTTTATATTTTTAAAGTAAAAATAAAGTATCCAAATACATATCATTTTTAATGGTAGTGACTTTGTGTTGACCAACTTCTGGCCTCAATTGCACCAAATAAGAAGGCTTTTATTGAAATAATAATACTAAATGTTAATTGTTTTATTATGTAATTACTGTGCTTGAGTATAATCCAGCAGAAGGATGCATAGAGAGGAGGGATGGGTATTCCAGGGACTAGGAGCTGGCTAATAAACAGGAGTCAAGGGAGTTCCCTGGTGGTGTAGTGGTTTAAGGCTTCAGCGCTGATGCTGTCAGTGCTGCAGCCTGGGTTCGATTCCCAGTCAGGGAACTACCCACATACCAAAAAGCAAAGCAAAACAAAACAAAACAAAACAAAAAAAACAGGAGTCAAGGAGCAATGTTCTTCAAGGTTGAAGGACATATGAAGGGGTGCCAAGGACACGTGATGGAAAAACAGGAGGCTGTAGTCCAGAGGCCAGAGAGGAGGATCCAACTTTTGGGTAAAACTGTTCTTGACAATGACAAGACCTATGGTGAGGCCTTGAGTGGCTGAAGGAGAGGTAAAAGTTCCTGGGATGAGGAGGAATCGGAAGCTCAGGGTATTGGGTGAGTCATCATCCATTGAACTCAGAAGTCTCCTGGACTGGCAGCAAGATTGGGCCTGGAGAAGACATTGTGGGTGAGTGACGTGCCTGAAGCAGTGGTGCACGAGGAGCAGCTCGTACTGGCTTAGGAGAGCCCATTGTTAAATTTTCAATTTTGTGATCTGGTTGTTAAACACAGGCATTATTAAAAATTGAGTTATATTAACTTACTTATCACAACTAATAACTTTATGCCATAGTACTGTTCATGGTCTTGAAATTTTTTGTTTCTTGTGTCTGTGTGTTGGAAATACTATACAATGGTGAGGTGTGGTCCATCTTTGCCCAAGTCAGCATTCAGTGACATCACGTTGGTGGCTGGAAATCAGCCATGGTGGAAGTATTTACATCACAGAAATTAAAAAACACTACAAATACAGAGCTTGATTTCTTGTTTTAATTATCTACCCTCATTCATCAGTTGTAACCCTAAGCTGGCTATGGAAAACCAATGAGAGCATTCTAAGAGTGGAATTTACAATAAAGAGTATTATATAGTTCATTATCTGTTAAATTGTGTGCTACAGATCCTTTAGATAAGTAAGAGTCATAATAAATATATATGTACATTTATGTATACATTTTTCCCGAAAGAGCTGTTTGTGAACATTTATCACCCACATCACTCAGCCAAGGTCTCCTTTCCCTGAGCATGGCAGTGGGGTGATAGTGAGCAACACAAATGTGTGCCCACTCTCTCACCCCTGCCCCAGAACTCACAGTCTCTTAGGGAGTCTCTTAGGCGCCTAAATAACAACATAGCACTGGGTGGCCGGGAGGGAGGGTACTGGGCACCAAGCAGATGCATGTAGTCCACAGAGGGGTTCAGGAGATGTGAGATGCATGTGAGCAGAGGATGAGTAGGGATCAGGCAGCCAGAGGAACAAGATGAGCAAAGCCCAGCCGTGGAAAGAAACAGCAGGGACAGAGGGTAGCAAGTTGAGGGACACAGGGTCTGCCTGCAGGCAGGAGAGAAACCTGCAGGACATGAGGTGCTCCTCCTGGCCCTACGGCACCTGGAGAGCGAGGAAAGAGCAGATTTTACTTGACGGGGTCTTCTGGACCCGGTCCTAAGAAGAGCAAGACTTTCTAGGCAAAGGAACGAGGGCAGGAGTCCGGGGAGGGGAAGAGGGTGTAGAATAGCATGTGCAAAAGTAAAGAGGTGAAAGAGAACCTGATTCTTAGAACTGCAAGAATGGTGGCTGGGGTGCCTTTAGGGGAGAGTGTGAAAGATGAGGCTGGGGGAGTAACTAGGGGTGAAGTCAGGAGGGCTGTAAGCCCAGCCAGGGACAGGTAAGCCACAGGAGCAGTGGGGAGACTCGGAAGGGTCCTAATAGGAGAGTGGCATGATGACCACCCCTGTGGCTGCTTGGAGGAGAAAGGCTTGAGAGGCTGGGGAAAGGCTGGAGAGTGTTGGGGAGACTTGCAGAGATGAAGGAATAAGGTATGCGTGTGGGGATGCAAAAAGGAGAATTATTCTGAAGATATGCAGAAGCAGAATTGACAGGATTTTACTTGCAGGGTTCTGGCTTGGATGGCTGAGGGTTAGGACGATCAGTTTTGAAAAGTACTTTGTAGAATGTTTCTCTGAAGTTTGGATCATTTTATAGATGCACATTGTAGAGAAATTCCTTCCTGTGAAACAAAAACCTTGAGACCTAACTATTCTAAATATACTCTTAGTTTTCATTAACAATATTTTTGTCACTTGTAGCTATAATCAGAGTCAAATTAGTTAAGTATTGATTTAGGTAGACTTAGTAATTATAAGGGAGTTCCCTGGTGGCATAGTGGCTAAGGCTTCGGCGCTGTCAACGCTGCGGCCTGGGTTCGATTCCCAGCCAGGGAGCTACCCACATTTAAAAAAAAAAAAAAAAGACATTTCTGGAGACAACACGAGGAAAATAATGCATAATTTTAAAGTAACCTGTATGTTAGCTAATTTAATGCCCAAATGAATAAAAGATTTAGAAATAAAAAACTTTACAATTTTGATTTTTATATGATGAGTGTTACATTCATTTTTATTACTAAAGGATGAACAGAAAGCACAAAGGGTTTTTCTTTCCTTTTTTAATGACCTGTTAGAAATGAACAACACTGTAAGAGTCTGTCTATACTATTCTAATATTTTAAGATATTGAACAGAAAATGAAGGTAACTTTCTGAAATGGATTGACTTCTAGGTAGAAAGGTAGACTGATAGATATAACCCAATAGAAAGGGGACTTCGAGTAGATGAATCTTATTTGAAATAAAGCTAGAGTTTGTTTTGGATTTACTTTTTAATTTTGAGTCGATTACTCAATCCTAAATCTTTGCTTAGCATCTAAAATGTAGATGATAATACCTGTCATTTGACTTCTGACAGTTAATTCTTCAGTTAAGGGTGACTGACCCTCGGAGCCTACTTGAAAGTAATTTCTGTACAACTGTTAAGTACTAATGTGATAATAGGTTTTCAAAGTATCCTCTTAGTGGACTCTGCACGTTATTATTCACTTTCTTTAGTCTGTAATAGGTTTTTTTGGCTTGCTACAACCATAGAGATAGAAGTACAATTTGAATTTATCATTTCGACTCTACCATGAGATGAAGAGTTGCAATTTCCCTCCTACCCTTAATAAGGTTTGTTTAGAATTACTGTTTGCCTATGAGATTTTAAAAGGTGATTATATTTGCAGCAAGTAAAGATACAGGCATGCCTCACTTTCTTGCACTTCCTAGTATTGGGGTCTTTAGAAATCGACAGTGTTGAACAAGTCTACTGGCACCTTTTTCCCAACAGCATTTGCTTACTTCGTGTCTCTGGGTCACATCTTGGTAATTCTCACACTATTTCAAACTTTTAATTATTGTGTTTGTTATGGTGATCTGCGATCAGTACTCTCTGTCAAGGTTCAGGTGATGATTAGCATTTTTTAGCAATAAAGTATTTTTTAAATAAGGAATATACTTTTTTTAGACATTATGCTATTACACACTTAATAGACTACAGCATAGTGTAAACATAACTTTTATAAGGTTAGGAATCCAAAAAATTTGTGTGACTTGCTTTATTGTGGTATTTGCTTTATTGCAGTAGTCTGGAACCAAACCTGCAATATTTGCAAGGTATGCTTACAATCACTTTGCAGTGCTTATAATCAAATCTAAGGTTTCAGACTTGAGACTGTAAAACTTGAAGAGGTTTACTTAAATTACGCTAACTTTGCTACAATTGGATAAATTGTGTACAAACCAAGTATGAACGTGATATATTCTTGAATACACAGAATTGAAGTTGTCACTTCTCAAACCTATTACTACTCTTGGCAATCAGGCTTGTGTGATCCACCCCTATCCCAAAGAGAAAATAACAATGGGTGTTTCCATTGTTATTTTCTAATTGTGAAGTTGATTGTTTCTTCTTGGATGTGATTCAAATAGATTGATCTGAAGAAATTTTCATTTTTTTCTTTTTTTTTAAATTCATTTTTATTGTTAGACTTATTGGGGTGACATCTGTTAGCAAGGATTACGTAGGTTTCAGGCATACAATTCTACAGTGCATTGTCAACTTGATGTATAATAAGTTCACCACCTCATGTGACTTCTCTTTCCATCACCTTATATTTAGCTTCCCCCCTCCTCTCCCACCCCCTCATTTTTTTCTTAATTAAAATTTCACATATACATAAAAAAAGAATGTTTCTCAATTGGGTTTGTCTGATGCTCCTCATGATTAGATTGAGTTATGTAATTTTTGGCAAGAATGATACAAAAGTCAATGAATCATATAGGAGGTACATGATGTCAACATATATTACTGATGATGGGGCCATTTTTGGAGGCCGGATCACAAGCGGAGGAACAAATACAGGGACAAGATCTGGAGTTTCAGTTAGGGATGGGGCTGGAGTGAAGAGAATGCACACCCGAGGCATTCTGGGAGCGCTGGGTCCTCAGGGTAGCTGAAGACTTGGGAGAATGGCAGGTGGCCAGAGGAAAAGCTGTCCGGCTGAGGAGGGGGAAGGGAGACCGTGGAGGTGAAAGCAAGACCGGCTTGGCAGTTATCTAAGGGATCAGGCAGGTAAGGACTGGAACACGTCCTGTGGATTTGGCATCCAGGGGCTCCAAGACCAGTGCTTACCAGCCGCAGGCCCAGCTGGGACTTGGGAAGGGCAGTGATTTCCTCTGGGCAGTCAGTGGCAGCTGGTTTGGATGGGCACTCCCGTTCTAAGTCGACAAGTAAGCAGTGGGACGGCATGCTCCGAGCCGCTGGCTAGGCTGCAGGTGGTGGTGCTGAGGAAGCTGTGTGGAGGCCTGCGGGCCACGCGGCGCCCACACTGCTCGCGGCAACCTACCTGCGTTAGTCACTGCAGGCGTGGGTGCCCCCACGCGGTCTATTGGAGGCACTGCTGGTGGAAGGGAAGCAGGGAAGGGTTGACTAGGGGCTTCGTATACAGGCAATAGGTTAGGGGTCAGGTATTGTCCTTGTTCCTTACACTTAAGCGACCCCGGGGATCCCCATTTTTAAGGTAACTACGTTATTGACTTATAATTTACGTGCAATAAAATGCACAGATTTTAAGTTCAGTTTGATCAATAACGACCACCCAAAACAAGAATATGAATAAAGCTGCTACTATGAATAAAGCTGCAATTAATTTGGAAGTCTTTTGTGAACATGTTTTTATTTCTCTTGGATATATGCCTAGAAGTAGAATTGCCAGGTCAAATGGTAACTCTGTGTTTAACTTTTTGAAGAACTGTCAGAGTTCTAAAGTGGCTGTATCATACCTACTAGCAGTATATGAGGGTTCCAGTTTCTTCACATCCCTGTTAATACTTACTTTTATCTGTCTTTTTTATTATAGCTATTCTAGTGGATGTGAAAGGATATTTCATTGTGGTTTGATTTGCGTTTGTCTGATGACTAATGATGTTGAGCATGTTTTCATGTGTTTATCAGCCATCTGTGTATCTTTGGAGAAATTCTTATTCAGATCCTTTGCCCATTTTTAAAGTGGGTTGTCTTTTCATTATTGTGTTATAAGAATTCTTCATATATTCTAGATGCAAACCTCTGATCAAATATACGATTTGCAAATATTTTCTCCCATTCATTGGGTTGCATTGGGAAGCTTCCTGTCTAGTCAGGGAGAGGAGACAAGCATAGGGAGTAGGATGGTGGCGGGGAGGTGTGCAGGGTGGAGGCACTGTACAGGGAGGTCTAGAGTGAACTCTCTGAGCTTTAGAGTTGCCCACACAGGTATGGAGTGCACTGGACAAGTTGCTCTGACATTGCTATGGTGCTGGAGCAAAGAATGTGTGTCACTGTAATACAAGGGCTGTGCATCCGGTATACAAGGGCTGTCCAGAAAAAACCCAACCATAAATGTCTCTGTTTTCCATATTACATGGCTGGATACTTTCTGGATGGCCCTCATACATACTGTGTCTGGGACTTGCCACCTCACAAGACCTGGAATATGGAGTCGGGTAGAATAGCAGGAAGCTCTTTCTTAAGAAAGGAGACAACATATTGCAAATTTCCACAGGACTAACAGGTTACCTTGGAGGCAGCATGATGTGGCTTGAGAGCCAGATAAGACTTGGGTTCAAATCTTGGTTGCGGTATATGGATACTACATAGTACACTTCCCATGCCCCCTTAGCTATTCCTGATGGCCTCTTACTCTAAGCCCCTGGGATATTTCTGCCTGAGAACTTTCTCTGTTCAGAAGGCACACAGGGAAGTCTGGAAGTGCTTGGGGCAGCTCTCCACTCTTAGTTTCCTCATTCCTTTGGTGGGACAACTGTGTTGTATTCTGCACTGTGTCCCAGAGGTCCCCAGTAAGATCAAGCCTCCATTGCCCACAGTGGTAACCTGCTCATTACTGTACCCTGAATTGGTTTCTTTTTATATTGTTGTTTCAACTTTTGCCACTCCTGTTCTAGTGCTTCCTCAAATAGACCATTTGTACTCACATCTTTATCTTAGTGTCTGCTTCCAGGGAAACCCAACCTGAAGATACTGGTTCTTCCATTTCTAACATACATCCATTCTATTTCCTTGGGCAGATGACTTTACCTCGCTGAACCTCACTTTCCTCATCTACAAAATGGGGATAAAAATACTTATTCATAGGATAGTCATGAAGCTTAGCATCTCACTCAGACATATTAAGGGTTCAGTATATGCTAGCCCTCTCTTCTTTTCAGTGGTTTACTGGTCAGTGACATAGATATTCTCCCAGAGAGCCTTGGGTGGACATTGTCTCATTCAGCAGTAGCTAGGCAGAAACAGACAAGCAGCCTGGAGCTGGCCCTGTGGGTGACTGCTGCTCCCAGTTAGTGGCTCCCTCCCTGCAGTCGGATTAAACATCTCCACTGTCATGCCCTGCCTCCTCTAGAGGGAACAGGTCTCCCTGCACCCATGCATTAGTTATAAGACATGCTTTGGTGAATGGCATGTAGCTGATAGGGCATCCACTACATTTAAAAATAAATTTTACATGTGTCGTTGTATGATCTGGCTCAGGCTCTTTTACTTTCATCCCCCACCATGAGAAAAACATGGCCCCAGAGCTGGGCATATCATATGAACTCGCACTTCTTAAACACTTATTATGTACTAGGTACTGTCTCATGTGTCACACATGTCTATATGTATTAATTTCACCTTCACAGGAACTTTTAAGACACAGGTTCTGATATCATCACCCTTATTTTACATACGTGTATATGGGACACTGAGGTTCAATATGCATGAGTACCTTGCTGAAACACAGCTGGGAAAGGGCAGGAAGTCTGCTTCTAGGTCCATATTTTTAACCACAGCACTACGCTGTTTCTCATAGTAGGTGATCAGCAAATGCTTGTTGAATAAAAGTTTGCTTACATGATTGTCACTATCGAAGCATCGTTCCTTTCTACTTGCCCAAACTCTGAAGGTGCAACACACTGGGACAAAGATGGGTTTCTGATTTTGGACCTGGGCACTTTTCCTGCCTCAGTTGTTGGCCAAAGAGGAGGTCCTTCTGATTCTCTTGATTGGGGAAATGTCATCTGGATCATCAAATGGGAAAACAAACATTTCGCCTGTACGACTTGCATTAACCACAGATAGCTCCTGTAAATTCCATGTGGTTCCCAGAAATCTCCCCTGCAGACATCAGTGTGGACCTCAGACTCCTGTCCTGAAAGCTCATGTAAACTTTTCTATTTTTCTTGAGACCCGTATGGACTCCCAAGATGTCTACCGTAGGAACCATGTTTTATAACCTCTTTAGGCTCTCATTCATCATCTTGTCGGGTCCTCCCCACAGATCTGAAAATAGGGTAAAGCTTGCATTATAGCAGGGAAACAGAGCAGTGACCATGTAGGTGACCAGGACAGAATCAACAGCAGAACCCTATTGTCCTGCCCATAGTCCATGACTCTTCCCC